>BQNB010051123.1:0-38380 GCA_026074375.1 Tanacetum coccineum
TATGTACGACATTACAATTTTATATTTGGTTCAGTTATATACATTTCAATTTTATTGTATTTGAATTTGTTTTGATATATATGAATTTCTTAAATGTGACTAAAAGATGCATATGGTCACACTTATTAACACTTTTCGTAACTGTTTGCTTAGTTCTTTGTGTGACTAAATATTACAAAAGGCCACACAAACATAAAAATCATGTGGCCATTGGATGAACAATAGTCACACAAAATACACATTTCTTCACTTTAAACAGCATATGGTCACACTTATTAACACTTTTGGCCACTTTATGCTTAATTGTATGTGACTAAATACTCAAAACAAACATGCTTTGTGTGACTAAATATTACAAAAGGCCACACAAACATAAAATTTATGTGGCCATTGGATGAACAATAGTCACACAAAATACACATTTCTTCACTTTAAACAGCATATGGTCACACTTATTAACACTTTTGGCCACTTTATGCTTAATTGTATGTGACTAAATACCCAAAACAAACATGCTTTGTGTGACTAAGTATTACAAAATGCCACACAAACATAACATTCATGTGGCCATTAGATGAACAAAAGTCACACAAAATACACTTTTACTTCACTTTAAACATCATATGGTCACGCTTATTAACACTTTTGGTCACTTTATGCTTAATTGTATGTGACTAAATACCCAAAACAAACATGCTTTGTGTGACTAAATATTACAAAAGGCCACACAAACATAAACTTAATATGGCCATTAGATGATTAATAGTCACACAAAATACACATTTTTTCACTTTAAACAACATATGGTCACACTTATTAACACTTTTGGCAATTTTATGCTTAATTGTATGTGACTAAATACCTAAAACAAACATGCTTTGTGTGAGTAAATATTACAAAGGGCCAGACAAACATAAAATTCATGTGGCCATTGGATGAACATTAGTCACACAAAATACACATTTCTTCACTTTAAACAGCATATGGTCACACTTATTAACACTTTTGGCCACCTTATGCTTAATTGTATGTGACTAAATACTCAAAACAAACATGCTTTGTGTGACTAAGTATTACAAAATGCCACACAAACATAACATTCATGTGGCCATTGGATGAACAACAGTCACACGAAATACACTTTTACTTCACTTTAAACATCATATGGTCATACTTATTAACACTTTTGACCACTTTATGCTTAATTGTATGTGACTAAATACAAAAAAATTCTTTGTGTGACTAAATATTACAAAAGGCCACACAAACATAGATTTCATGTGGCCTTTAGATGAACAATAGTCACACAAAATACACATTTCTTCACTTTAAACAACTTATGGTCACACTTATTAACACTTTTGGCCACTTTATGTTTAATCGCATGTGACTAAATACCCAAAAAACATAATTTGTGTGACTAAATATTAGAAAAGGCCACACAAACATAAAATTCATGTGGCCATTGGATGATCAATAGTCACACAAAATACACATTTTTTCACTTTAAACAGCATATGGTCACACTTATTAACACTTTTGGCCACTTTATGCTTAATTGTATGTGACTAAATACCCAAAACAAACATGCTTTGTGTGACTATATATTACAAAAGGCCATACAAACATAACATTCATGTGGCCATTGGATGAACAATAGTCACATAAAATACACTTTTATTTCACTTTAAACAGCATATGGTCACATTTATTAACACTTTTTGCCACTTTATGCTTAATTATATGTGACTAAATACCCAAAACAAACATGCTTTGTGTGACTATATATTACAAAAGGCCACATAAACATAAAATTCATGTAGCCATTAGATGAACAATAGTCACACAAAATACACTTTTACTTCACTTTAAACACCATATGGTCTCACTTATTAACACTTTTGGCCACTTTATGCTTAATTGTATGTGACTAAATATACAAAAAAGCATGCTTTGTGTGCTTGTACAGTGTTTATGGTCACACTTGTTAACACTTTTGGTCACTGTTTTTAATGGATACGGACACTAACTCAAAAATGTGACCATAAACACCCTACGGTCGCGCGACCTTTTGTCACACACATTCGAAAACGCATGTGTGACTATATGTATATCATCACACTTTTTTGGTGTAGCAAAATCCACTCTTTGTACTAGTGAAAGACCAACAACTCCATAAGTGAAGAAGAAGCAAAAGAGGTTTAACAACTTGAATCCCATTGAATTTTCACTTACTGCGCCGCCTGAGTATGATTGTTCTCAACAGACACTTCAACCTTTTAAAGAGGTAAACATATATTTGTATAATTAATACCAGTTGTTTCATATATTCAGTATACGTCTATTACTTTTAGGTCCTTCGAAGAAATTATAAAAGCAACCCTACAAAGGTTACAGTCCCGACGTGTATGAAATCCTTTTTAAGGAATGGTATTCGACCAATGCAAATGTACATGTTTATGTGGGTAAATTACGGCATTGTTGTTGATGAGCATTTATTGTTAACGTTATTGGGTTTGGATGAAAACAGAACAGGGTGGATGCTAGATGATGTAGGTTATTTGAATTTTAATTTTGGTTTATTTACTTATCGGTTTTTTACTAAATTAGTTACCTAATTTTGTGATTTTGTTTAATGAATTATCAGCACATGAATGTTTGGATTGACTTACTGTGGCCATTTAGACCAGCAAATGCAGATTGGTCATTCGTTGGCCCTCATTTTTGACCGTCCATACTTTCTGGTCAAATGCCACTCTTCTATGCAAGTAACAAAAGATACCCGGTTCCGTGGTCGGATGTGGAAAAGGTTTGTAAGTTTTAGTAAAAAAGTTTAACATGTTTTTTATGTAATTAATATTGGATATTGTAAATTATGTGTATGTTTATATCCTGCTTAATAATTCAAAAACCTATTGGGCTCTTGCTGAGCTTGAACTCCGAACCGGTGTGATTGCTGTTTATGATTCCATGACCCCGCGTAAGAGAAACAAGAAATTGCCCATTCAAGAGAACATGGAGTTTTGGATAAAGCTGAGGGAAACTATGAGTCAATAACTACCGGTATACTTAGACCGTTTGGGTATTTTAAAGAGCAAAGGATTGGATGTTACTCGATACAAAATCAATTTTCAGTTTTGTAGAGAAAGTCCCGTTTCAAGCTTCTGTGTATAGAGACTGTGGTATCTGGGTATGTATTTTGTTATTCAGGTTGACACACGGGCTGCCTTTGGTTTTCGGTGACCCTCTTCAAACTGCCCTCGCTTACCGTGAACGTATGCTTGCCTATTTCTGGAAACATAAGGTTAGTTACTACCATAATGAAGATTATGTTGAATAGGTTGTTAAATGTTATGTTTTAGAACAAGTAATTTTTAGTATGTTTAACCTGTTTGTATGATTTTAGCAACAACACTATGTCTTATTTTGAATGATTTTACAAGGACCCGCCCTTGTTATAATTCGGAGTGTCACTCTAATTTTAAATTACATAAACCAAGCTTAACTGTTTTGAAACAGATGGTTTTATTGTTTGAAACATACAGTAGTTCTTATATGGTAGTTTCATGTATTTAATGCTTAAACAAATTCTATTTTTGTGCACCACTAGATATAAGGCTATCCAATATAAATAAAGACAGTAAATTTAAACATTAGATTGTAGTTTAAACATTAAAATTTTAATTAAAAACTAAATTACGATATGTTATTAAAAAAGTGCACATATAAAGGAAACAAACTAAGATACGATATGAGAGCCACAACTTTTAGATAGATCGGTAGTTGTCGATGAGTTCCTGCTTTAAATTTATGGTTCTTAAGACTTCTTCCCTAGCTTCTTTTAAGGCGTTTGTGATACGTGTATCCGATTCCAATGTCATTAGGAGAGTATGCAGACCATAGTTTTTAAGTGAGTGGTCTAGAGGTAGTGAATTGACCCTTGTTTCCTCTTCAACACGGTTACGCATTTGTAGAAGATAATGAGTCATTTCTCCCAACAAATTGTTAGCCAACAAAACCTCCTTGTGTTGTTCGGCTCGTAGTTGCCTAATGATAGCAGCTCTTAACTCGTTTGGTTTGTTAGCCATAATCCATTTATATATATGAAAGTTTGAACTAAGTGTATGTGAATTGTGTTTAACATAAGTGAACTAGGTATGGTATTTATAATGTAGTAAAAAGTATTATATGTTATAATATATTGAGTAGTTGTAGTCTTAAAGATAAAATTTATTATGGATTTAACAAATCATACCTGTTGGGATATTTTAATGCGAATTGTACTACTTATGCAACTTTAATTTTAATTTTTTAATTACATGTATACACATTTATATTAGGTTTAAGTTGATAACATTAAACATAAAATTATGGAAATGTAAGTACGTAACAGAAAACATTACAATTTCCAATATACTAATCTGATTCTGAATCAGATATGACCCTAAATTCCATCCTGAATAACTCATCATGAGCTTCTTCCTCTTTCATTCTTGCCTCCCACTATTTTTCATGTTTTGCTTTATCTTTAAGTGTTTCCCGTAATGCCTGTTCATCTTGGACTAGTTGTTACAGATAGGCCTCAGTCAAATATATTCAGCATTAATATCATGTTCTAAACTTATCTCACGTTCATCAGCTTCATCACTTATCTCATGTTCATCAGCTTCATCACTTATCTCTGTATAAAATGGAATGAAAACAATTAATGTAGTAGTACTTTGTATGCCACTTGTACCGTTTTAAAATAGGATTTCATTGCCATTTCTTCATCCCCACATATTTTTTCTCCTTAATTTTTTATTTATACTGACATTTTGCAGTAACTATAAATAAACCTGCAACATAACCCAGGAAATATACTGTCAAATACAGAAACATATCATTAGATTACATAAACTTAGGACATACTAGAAATGCAACCAAAAGAAACAAGTAGCAAATACATAAACAAGTCAATAAAACAACAAGAACATGAAATACAGAAACAAGTCATAACAGACACAAGTAATTAAACCAGCAACATAAACTTCAAACATTTATTTCCCCCTTTTCTTGGTCTGCACAATTCCCAAGTTTCCTGTATCCCTTCTTTTTTTCAATTTCATCACACGTATTTGCTTGAGGGCATTTGCGGATCGGTTTTTCAATTGTATCTTTATAAAAAAGTATGTTCTTGCCTTTGTTTCCAACTGTTTTGTTTTTTTAGTGGTTTCGATGTTTGATGTTTCTTCGTCTGAATCGGCTGGGAATTCGTCAAAAGTAGAATATCCATACCAATCAAGAAAAACTAGTTATGGCCCAGTGTTGCAAACCTTTGGTTCTGTAGATAACCCCAATTTAGGCATACTTGATTCTGTTAATAAGCATATACCATAATCATTATTGTTAAGCATTTAGGGTAAGGGTTAGTCTTAAGCATGAAAAAAAAATAAGAGTTACCTTTTCCCTTATCTATCTTTATGATCAACTGCAGTTTTTTGTGACTTAGGGTTGGAATGATGTAAAGGGTGGGTGGACATTTATAAGAGCAACGTAGTTCTTATGCGAAGTGTACTTTCCTAAAGATTTTATTTTATTTTATTTAATGACAAAATGTAGTAGTTGTGGTATTAATGTGGTAAATTTAATAACTAAGAATTGTATAAAATTGTCAATTAATGGAGTTGTACTTTGTATGCGACTTAGAATTTAATTGTTATGCGAATTGTACTTTCCTAAACATGTTATATTATTTTCTTTAATGTCAAAATGTAGTTATTGTGGTATTAATGTGGTAAATTTAATATTTAGGTCGTGTATAAATTGACTATTAATGGAGTTCTACTTTGTATGCGACTTATAATTTAATTCTTATACGATTTGTACCAACAAAATTTACTTACTTTTTATACAACTTATAATTTGTATATTTTGTGTTGAATATGGCAATAAACTTTTGTATACCCTATTCTATTAATCCAAATAATAAGTTATTCCCATCATAAAAAGTTTAAAGTTCATTTGGTGTGTCTAGAATCAACTCGTACTGTATTACTTCCAAAAGAAATTAACTACAGGAAACTAGTAAGTTATTGCAAGCAAAAGTTCGAAATCAACAACACTTACAACATAAAATTGTCATACAAAATTTGTTCCGACATCATCAACTTATGTGACGATGATGACCTAGAAGTCTTCATCAATGACATCTTAAGTTCAAACGACTTAGTGGCGAAAATATTCATTAAATTATCACAGGTAATAGCATCTTTTAAGTCTAAGTCTAAGTCAATTGATTTCAATCTAAATGTTCCTTTGTATTATCCTAATAATTTGACATATAACTCATTTAAATATATGCCTAGTCCACCTCGTGCACCACCTGTTGTTATAAAGGAAACAATAATCCATACACACAAAATTGCACTACCAATAAATGTAGGTGATAAACTCGATAATAAGGCTGTATGTATGTTTGTCGTTGCCAAAAAAGCTGTAATGGAAGGATTTGAATTTTTTGTCTTGAAATCTTGTACGAAAAGGTATAGTGTTAGATGTGCTCGACCAGATTGCAAATGGAGGATATATTCCACTAGGCTTAAAAACAATAAATCTTTTATAACGAATACCATTCACAACATTCACACATGCTCCATAACACAACTTTATCCAAACCATCGTAATGCATAAAAATGTTAGTTGGTCACATGCTATTGGAAAAATTAAGAAACAATAAAAGGGTTTATTCGGGAAAGGACATACAAAACGATTTTAGGTAGACTAGAAAATAGACATATCTTACAAACGTGCTGGTCTAGGAAAAATGTTGCATTGGAAATGTTGAATGATTCCCAAGAGAACTCTTTTGTGCAATTACCATTGTATTGTCACAACCTAAAGTTGGCAAACGATGGTACTGTTACGCACATTCAGAAAAATGACGATGGGACTTTCGACAAGTGTTTTATTGGGTTTGGTGTTTCGGTAAGCATTCATACAATATCTTTCTATTGATACATGTATTTTGGTTTTAACATAATTGTAACTGTTTTATTCTTTATTGCCTAGATTCGGAGTTTCTTATATTATATGCGGCCTTTGATAAAGATTGATGGAGCACATCTAAAAGGCACATATCTTGGAACCAATCTGCTTGCAGTAGGAATGGATCTGAATAATTAGATAATACCACTTGCTATTGGTGTCACTCAAGGTAAAACTGTTGAGAATTGGTCATGGTTTTTGACTAAACTGAAAGTATGCAACGGCGATGTTCTTAACTTAGCAATCATATCTGATAGACATTATTCAATCACAATTGCATGTAGAACTATTTTTCCACAAGCCTTTCATGGGTTTTGTTGCTGTCATTTATTGCTGAATTGCAATTTTAAATCTAAAAAAACATAAGGCAGTGTATTGGAAAACTTGTAAAGCTTACTTGGAACGTGATTTTGAAAGGGCTATTTCTGATATTAGAGGGTTAAGACCCTAGAAAACTAGAAGAAGCAGGTTTTGATAGATGTTCAAGGGCTTATTTCCCTGGTAACATATACAACTACATGATTTCTAACTCCGTAGAATCTATTAATTCACTAACCAAGCATGTTCAAAAAGTTCTAATTACAATGCTGATGGAGTACTATAGAGAGTTGATCCAAAGATGGTATTTGGAAAGAAGATTCAACAATGAAGGTAAACACAAGTTGTTTTACATTTACAACAAACTACTAATAGTACCATGTTAAAGACAACAAACTACTAATAAATTGTTAGTTACTTAGATGAACCTCCGGTGGATAAACTATCCAGATGGGCGGCTGCAAAAGTAAGCAAAAGAAACAGAAAGAGTGTTAACTGGATTGTGACCGGTATTGAACATTTGAAAATGTACCATGTTAAGGACCACAAAGCAGTACATGTTGTTCATCTTTCCAAGGGTGAGTGTAGTTGTTGTAAATGGAAACTTTCAGGTTTGCCATGTGGTCACGTTTGTGTTGTGTCTAGAGTTCTCAACATGAGTAACAGTAATCGATGAGCCAAGGCTTGCTTTTCAAGAAGAATACTAATCGGCATACCAATAACTTGTGTATCCTCTTCCAGATGTAACGTTGTAGGTAACCCTAAATGACTTGCAAGTTCTGCTACCACATGCTTTGGTTAAGCCCCAACTTGGACGACCAAAAAACAAAGCTCGTATCAGATCACAAAGAGAGGATCGAAGAGTTAACAGATGTAGTAGGTGTTGTTTAATAGGACATAATAGGAATGCTTGTCATGAACCATTGCCAAGTTTTAAGGTAATATATTCTTACTTACAATGATATATTTTTTGGTTCTTCTACTGAGTTTTAACTTTATTCTGCAGCAACAAAAGTGTGTGTCACATCTAGAGTCCTCTAATCAAATGAATACTCGAGAATTTTATGACTCGCAGGCAAACGCAAATTTGTCTACATGTTACGGCTATATGCACTTGGATAACTTTTACGAGTATTTTGTAACTTTATATGTCATTTGAACGTTTTACTATCCTACAAGTACTTGACAAGGCACAACTATTAATAATATGTTCAATGGAGGAGATATATGTCATTTGAAGGTTTTATATATCTACATCCTTTTTATTTTATAAAGGGTTGATATGTGTGAAAACACATATCCGTTTTATATCAAAAATGGCCCTAAAAAGACAAAATTATGCTTAAAATACGTGTATATTGTTTGTTTTGTCTTTGTGATTGTGTAGGTACGGATATCGTAAAAATCTCAAGAAAATGGTCAAAACCAAACAAACACGGACACGAGAACGGAATTGAGTATGCAAGAGCCGGGAGAATGCTATCAAAAGTCAACAAAAGTCAACCCATGGTCAACATGGTTAACACAAAAAGACAAAATCCAAAATTACCAAATCAGTCCCTCATATTTACCAAAATTATAATCCCTAAACCCTAACACTGTTAACTCTTATAATTATAAGAGTTAACACCCGTTAACCTTTTATAACAAAACCAAGCCCGGGCCTAATCCCAAAAACCCGGCCCAAAATCCCTAATAAACCCAAGTCAACCCCAGGGTAAATGAAAAGTGAAACAACCCTTTTATAAAAGGAAAGGCGCGGGAATTGTTGTTATTAATGTTCACCGTCTTCTTCCTTTTACCACGAGGTCAAAATCAAGGGGCAAGTGCAAATTAAGGGTATGGAAGGGTAATTCAAGTGAAAAGGTACATGTTGCTAGAGTTTAACGTCACAAGAGGCTTCCATTGGTCAATTCCCAAAAGGGAATGACACACGTACAAGGAAGGAAACACACCATGGATAGATTTTTTCACTAAAAGGAGTACAAAAGAAGCACAGGAGTGTCACATCACGGATTGCCATGATGGCAATCCGTGTGAGCTAAGATTTGATCTAACAGACCACAATAGAGATCCAATCATTGGAAGGAATAAAGAGCCAGGATTAATGGGATCGTGTAACAAACTTTGGACCTAGAAGCTTCTCCTGGCAGCTATAAAAATACTCCTTTACTCTCACATTTTCATCTTCTTTTCCTGCATTTTTTCTTTAGTTTTTAAAATAGCTTTTGTAACTTTTTAGTTTAAAAATTGTAATTTACTTTTAAGCTCTTGTAATTTCCTTTTATTAAGTATTGTAATCAGTTTTAAGCATTAATAAAATCACAATTTAGTTCTCATAAACTGCTTTTACTTATAAGCTCTTATTTCTCTCAAATATTTATGCTACTGTTTCAAAAGCTATTAATAAGCTCATACAAGCTTTTTGAGTCTTTAAGCTTAAATTGAGCTCAATTCAGTCATTTAATCTACTGTAACTCTAAAAGCAGTTTAAATACCTTGGCTATTTGGATTTTTGAGCTTTTGGAAGATGAGCTTAACCTGGAAGGGCTCATATGGACTTTTACTAGCTTATCATTGATAAGCTAGAGCTTGTAGACAGCTCAATAGAGCCTTTGATACCTTTGTTTAGCAAGTTTTCATTTAAGCTTTCCTGTCTTAAATTTCTTAGTATAGTTTAGCTTATTTTGCTTAATTGTTTGCTTATTTGTGCTTATTAATGTGTTATTGTGCTTATTAGACTTATTTGATAATCTATTTTTAGTTAATATAGCTTAGATCTTAATTTAGCTTAAATTGTCCTTAAAATCAATAAAAAACCAAAAATATTAGTGTAGCTAGTAGCTTATTGATTTCAGCATATTGGATTAGTGTTTTTAGCTTTTTAGGTCTGTTATAAGTTGCTTATTATCTGGTATCTAGTATTTGAGCTTTTAATTTCATTTTAATAAGCTAATATGAACATGAGTATTGTTAAAGGGGTGTTTGGCACAGCAGTACTAACTACAAGTTAGTACTGCTTGTGGCCTTTTGGTCTTTTGTGTTTGCTTTAAAACTCTCATTTAGGTTTGTTTAAGCTAAATTCATAAGCTAGGATTAGGATAATTAGTTTTTCATAAGTTAGGTTAAAATTAGTAGAAATCTGTCAAAGTATTTTGCATAACTTAGCTTAGATCTCTTCTAGCAATAGTCATTATCTTTCTTGTCTTTCATTTTAAGTTTTAAGCTTGTTAGAATAGTCTTATTAGACCTGCATTTTGTCTAGTTTAAGTTTGGTCACAATTGTGTCAACTGCATCAGCAGTTACAATAGACAATCTCCCATTTTCTAGCTTAATTTTTAAGGAGTTAAAATAGTTTTTAGCTTTAGCTTTTCATAATACAAATAGTTTTTAGGTCATTAATCATCATTTCCAATTTGCTTTTTCAAATTAAGCTTATTAGGTTATCTGTTTTAAGCTGTCAAATAAGCCTTTTGTTTTTTCAGTTTCAAAGTAAAACTAAGCATGATCAAAGTCTTAAGTCTGTTTTCATAGTGCTTTTTCATTAAGCTCTTTGGTTTCAAAATCATTTTCAGCAGTAGATTAGAGTAGCTATTTAGTTGTAGAATAAGTTTTAATAAGCTATTTCCCTACAAGGATCCAAAAGCTTATCTAAAAATAAGCTCAAAGCTCCCTGTAGGGACTGTTTAGTTTTAAGTTTTCTATTAATGCTTATTTGAGAATTTCAGCTTATAGCTTGTCACTTTGTGCTTATTTTTGTGCATTTTAGCTTATTAGGTTAAGAAGAGTAGATAAGCTCAGTTTAAGCTTTTCCCAAGAGCTTATCTAGCTCTTAGTAGTTTAGAAGCTTTAAGTAAAAAGCTTAGCAGTACTAACATTAAGTTAGTACTGTTTGAGCTTATTGGGAGATTTCAGGTTTATTAGCTATTCTCTAGTAGCTTATTAGGTTAACTTTAGTCTTAAAAGTGCTTTTTGTTCTTAGGGTTTAGCTTATTTTAGCTTGTGAAGTTCTAAAAATCCTTTAAAAAGCAAAAAAAAAGTAGCTAAGTACTTTATGTCATCTTTTCAGCTAATTTCTAGCTTATTTAAGGCTTTTCATAAAAAGTTGCTTTTATTAAAAATGCTTATTTTTAGGTGCTTAATAACTTTGCTTTTATAAGTTTTTTTTTTAAAAAAAGGGGAAAGTGGAAATCGGGGGTGAGCAAGGCTCGAACCCCGACCTCAACACTTTCAACCATTTTATATCACACACACCACACTCACTACCGCTGCGCCCTTGGGTCTTTTTCGTTATAACCTTGCAACATTTATCTTTTATACACGTTTCATCCTTATAAGTCTTATAAGCTGTTATAGCTTATTTCGCAGCTTATTCATTAAGCTGTGATTTCAATCTTATTTTTCCTAGGATCTAATTAGTTCAAGCTATTTTCTGTATTTTTTCTAGAATTTTTATAATTAGTTTAGTATTTTTAAACATTTATTTTTATTAAAAACTTTAAAAAATCATAAAAAATAGAAAAATAATCAAAAAAATATAAATCTTTTTTAGAAAATTTTCTTTTATCATAAAGTTTATAGGAAAATTAGTTTTGCTTTCGTAGGGTCTAATTTGCAAAATTTCGATTTTTAAAGAACGGGATTCGTTCCCGTTCTCGTTTTTCGTGTTTTAAAGCTCATTTCAAATCCGTTTTTGTTCTAGTTTTCTTTAAACTTACTTTTTAGTCAAATATAGTCCATTTAAAAAGAAAATTTCATTTTCGATTTAATTTTAGAAATTTAGGGTTTTTAAATGCCGTTTAGGATTCCCGTTTTGCGTTTTTAGTTAAAGTTTGGTTTCTCGTTATTTGTCTTCATGCTTAATTGTTATAATTTTCTTATTTTAATTTGTAAAAGTAGATAATCAAATCAATCTTTGTTTCCAATTCAAATCATTGTCCGAACATCAAACGTGGTTTCAATTTCACAAATCGTTAGGGGATAACGACCCGGGAATCATACTTCCCGGATTATATACGTATTATAATATATATATTTGTGAAGATTTTCCTGTTTACCTTAGTGCTCAAGGTTAATTTGGTAATTTTCCATCATATATTATATTTTTACGTATATATAGATTCTGACGAATCAACTTTTGGCGCCGTTGCCGGAGATTTGTGATTAAGATTCTCTCGTTTGAAGTTTGTTAATCGTGTTTTGAAGAACCTTTCGTTTTCGAAAGTTACGCTTTTAAGAAAATCAAAAATTAAAAAAAAATTAAAAAATAACAAGTAAAAAATATTTTTCTTTTCTTTTTAATATAAGTAGAAGATTAAAAAAAATAATACAAAAATATTTGCCCTTTCAATTTTAAAATATACAAAGTTGGTAAAAGAACACTAACAAATAATACCTTCAATTGAGGTATTATCTATAATAAGTTCCCAACTCGAATCAAAGATTCAAAAACTTACCATATGTGTCACTTGCGAGGAACGGCTCACCTTAAAAAGTAAAATTTTTAAGAGATACCGTGAAGTAAGTTTGATTATTTGGTTCAAGTTGTCTATCTCATTGTCCGTTAAAATTAGATTAAAAACCAAAAATAATCTTCTTTTTCTTCTTATCCATTTAATTCTTTTCATTAACCCTCTAATTTGTTTAATTCTTATGGCGTCACTCGATCATCGTTTGAACCCCCTCTTCTCGATTAAATAATGCATGACTTGTGGAGCTTTGTACACTAGAAATTGTGGT
The DNA here is from genome assembly GCA_026074375.1 of Tanacetum coccineum. Classification (NCBI taxonomy): domain Eukaryota; kingdom Viridiplantae; phylum Streptophyta; class Magnoliopsida; order Asterales; family Asteraceae; genus Tanacetum; species Tanacetum coccineum. The sequence goes on from BQNB010051123.1 coordinate 13,085, forward strand.
TGTTCAAAAGGGAGTCTTGAAGACAAGATTCTTGTTCCTAAACCTCCTCAGAATTGTGCAACTTGGGGAAACCTGGTTAATGGTCTAAATTGTAACATCCGAGAATTTTCGGAATTTTAAAGGAGATATAAGTTATTCCTAGGTTGAATTATCAAAAATGAGCAGCTAAATCACGTCTTCATTATTCGGACTCTAAAGCAATTTGATGTAAAACGACGTTCCTGGCAACTTTTTAGTTTTGATCGAGATCCGAAAACAGTCAGAAGGTGACGGAAACGTCCTCGCAAAATTTTGAGCACAGCGCGTGCCGACCCAAAATAATTAAATTTATATTTAATTATCATAATTTATTAAATAAAAATATTTAATAAATTAATTATATTGTTAATCGAAAACGTTTGCTAAAAACGCAATTATTGAAGTTAAAATTCATTTTACGGATAAAGTTTATCGGAAAAATATATATATGAATAACAAACATTTCAAATAAATGTTATGAAACAATTATGAAATAAAGTCGTGTAAATACTCATTTTTATTGGAAAAATAAGTTGGAAAACAATGGCGTAAATTTCGTACTTTGAATCGTCCGATAAGTGGCTCAAATAAGTCCCGAACCGATAGTTATCAAAAACTATATAAAAAGTTACACAATAAACCCTCAACTATTAAACATATTACATTTAGTTTAAAAGTTTTATATAAATATAAAACTTATTTTAATTTTTTCATTTCCATCTCTTATACACACACACTTATAAAAAAACACTCTCCCCTCTCCAAAATATCCGGCCACCACCTCCCACCTCCGGCCGCCACCTTTTTCGGCCAACCGCCGCCGGAAAACTTTTCCGGCGGGCTTTTCCGGCCAAACCCAAAAATGATCCCCGCAACTCGATCTACTCGATCCCCTACACCACTCTCCTCCATGTTCCACCCACACCACCATCGTCACCTCACCATCACAGCCACACACTACCAAGGGTGTGGCTGTTGGTGGTAAACACCAATGAGGGTGCGTGTGTTCTTGGTTCGCAGTCCCAACAAGGGTGCGTTCGGTGGTATAATAACAGCAGGGGTGTTCGTTTGGTTTTAAAAGACGCAACAAGGGAGTTTGTTTTCTTTCAGAGATTAGGGTGCGTTCGGGTTGGGTTTGCAAGAAAAGGGCGCGTCGGGTCCGGCTGCAAAACAGCCGGGTTGGGTTGTCGGGTTGGCTGTGGGACAGTCGGGTATAGCCGGGGGAAGGGATGTTGGATGTGGTCACAACCACAAGGGAGTGTTTGTTTCGGGTTATAAATAATACTAAGGGTGCGGGGTTTATGTGTAACATCACGAGGGTGTGTTGGTTTCGGCTGTCAACCACCCACGAGGGTGCGTTTGGCAGTAACAGCAGCTAGGGGTGTTTGTTTTTTGTTATTATACCGACCAGGGTGCGTTGGGTTTCGAGTAAAGCGCTAGGGGTGTGTCGGGTTTGGTTTGCGTTTGGTTGTATTAACATAAGCGAAGGGATGTTTGGTTGGCTGTCGAAATAGCCGGGGAGGGCGTCGGGTTTGGCTGTCGAAACAGCCGAGAAGGGTTGTTTCGGGTTGTTAATATCACTAGGGTGCATTTGGTTGTAATAAAAACACCAAGGGGTGTGCTCGGTTGACTGCCACCACCACGGGGGTGCGTTGGCAATCACCACCACCACGTAGGGTGCGTTTTGGCTGCGGGACAGCCGAGGGTTGTCGGGTTTTGGCAACGAAACAGCCAGGTACATAAGGGTGTGTTTGGTTTCGGGTTAAAGTACCAAAAAGGGTGCGTCCGGGTTGGTTATTAAAAACGTAGCGATGCGTTTGGCTGTTGAGAATAGTCATAGGCTGTGTTTGGTTTGTAACAGCCCAGCAAGGGCGTGTTTGGTTATTTAGAAACACAAAAAGGGGCGTTTGGATTTGGGTTTACCAAAATTAGGGTGCGTTTGGCTTAATAGCCACGCACAAGGGTGCGTTTAGTTTGTGTGTGTCACGGAAATGGGTGCGTTTGGATCTGTTTTACAGCCGAGGGTGCGTTTGGTTTTGTAACACGGAGAAGGGGTTTGTTTGGTTTGATAATCAGACACAAAAAGGGTGCGTTTTGTTTTGCACCATAATTATTTCGATTGTTTCATTTATTATCAATTGGTTATATGTGATGAAAATCTAATGAAACTTGCGACGTCTAAATATAATATGTATTAATATTAAAACGGGATTGATATTAAGCTATAAGCCATGAGAGACACATTTTAGATAAGTTTTTGAGTTAAAAACGGACTTTGGCGCGTTTTTGTAACGGTACATTGTGAGCAGAAAACGGAACATGAGATTCGGGATTCGAGACTTTGAAAAGTCAGACTTTGGTTTACAAAATATAACAAATTATATTTTGACGGACGTTTTGATATAAAACGGGACTTTTAACTCCCAATAACGAAGAAACTGGAGTGAAATCGGAATATACACTTTAATAGAAAATAAGTTATTTTTAATATATTAAATCTGACAGATCTATTAATTAAACGATTTGAGCACTTTCGAGTCCGTTTCAGCCTTTCGGCGAAACATGAAAGTTGTTCGTAATGACATTTTACTTTGCCGCGAGGATTGTCTGTTTTAAAAATTAAGACATAGCGGGTCAAAACTAAAGGTCGGTTGATCTATTATTTCAATTAATTATATTTAAGACCATTGTTCGGTCCTAAAAACGAAGAGTCTAAAAATAGTAACTTTCGGTAAATATTCGACATAAGCTATGATTGGACGGAAAATAGTATATATTCATATAATATACTAAGGGTTAAGGTTTAAAGACGCGCAAGTGGATTTCTCATCACATGTATATATGTATGTATACATATTAAAATATGTATGATTTTCGTCGTTACGATGTACGCATCGTTGATCGTATTTAATACGTGTATTATAATAGAGCGACATAATTATAGGGTCGTGGCCGAGATCGTTGCAGATTCGGTTGTGATTTATTTGGATTATTTGATCGTGGTCTTTGATCAAGGTGAGTTTATAGCCCCACGTTTTACCTGTTTTACATATATTTTGGGGTGAGAACATGCTTGTGCAAATCTGTTTGCAAACTAAATTACATGGTCGATTTCATATGTGTTTACATGAATGCTTACAAACTCATTTACATGGTTGATTACCTGTTTGGTTTACATACTCATTTATATATCTCGCGAGGAGATACAATACTTGGTTAAATTTTTAAACGTAAACACATACTATACTTTTATGATTACGGATTAGCTTAGGTTGCATGAACTGTAAATCACTTGGAGGGTGAGCGCGAATGTTATGAGATAGGATCTATTCAGGATTTGACAATCCCGTTCGGGTGATTAGCCTATCACTAGGCAAACGAACGTTTATAACATGCGGATTATGACTTGGCTTGTAGGACCAGGGCCAGCTCAACAAATATCGGATAGTGACTGGCTGGTAGGGGACTAGGGCCAGCAAACAAATATCGGATCGCGAACCCTGGCTTTGATAGTTCAGGCCAACGCCTACACGTTTACATGGAAAATGAAACTTTATAGTGCTGGAAAAGATTGGCATACAATTAAGTCTACGTAGCGGTTTCATGAACTTAGAGTAATCGTAATCATGGTTTATTACACACAGGGATATTTACGTTGCCTTGAATAAAGTGGCAATACATACTTGAAACATTTTGGTGACATTAAATTGGTCATGCATTCTTTATAAATCTTTGGGATAAGATTGGTACTTTTGGTGACATTAAATTGGTCATGCATTCTTTATAAATCTTTGGGATAAGATTGGTACTTTTGGTGACATTAAATTGGTCATGCATTCTTTATAAATCTTTGGGATAAGATTGGTACTTTTGGTGACATAAAATGTGTCGTGCATTCTTTATAAATCTTTGGGATTTTTACATGGTACTGTGATGATACAGTGGATTACATTCATATTTAAACTAATCTATGAACTCACCAACTTTAATGTTGACACTTTTAAGCATGTTTTTCTCAGGTGAATTAGATGCTTGGATTATTTGATGTGCATTGGAGTCTTTACATTCAAGTTTTTCATGGTGATGCAATTATGGGACAACTATTATTTTGATTTCAGAAAATCAAACAGATTTGTTTTTTCAATCGACACTTTTTAGAGGGGGATTCGTTCTCTTGTATCTAGCGCTGTGTATTATGAAGTAGCACCCTATGTGGTATTCCGATGCGTTGTGATTTTTGGGGGTGTTACAGATTGGTATCAGAGCACTGGCCTATAGAGAACTAGGTTGCTTATTTTACACTAGACTATAGTCGTTTTACAAATCATTGCAATCACATCAAACATTTTCAAGTGCATACACGCTACTTGCTTATGTGCTTACATTACGTGCTGCATTAAGTGCTTACATGACATACATATATATATAATATATATATGCTTACATCCCTTTGCATATATCGTACATTATTTATATAAGAGTTATTTATATAAATACCAGAGCATTTCTTAAGACATTGTGAGTTGCACAATGGTCTCCATTATACCTCAGACATTGTGAGTTGCACAATGGTCTCATTTTACTTCTTAGACATTGTGAGTTGCACAATGGTCTCGTTTCGTTCTCAGACATTGTAAGTTAAACAATGGTCTCTAAGAATATTATTTTCTTCCTAGCTTTATACAATATTGTATTACACGAAGACCGTTATAATTTTTGTTTACATGGAATTATGTATGAATTAGGGTATTACAAGTCTTGTATGGGCGAAACTTGTAATATAAGGATTGATATGATAATTGCTATGTAAACAAAACCCGTCACAGTTCTGTTTACATGGGATTATGTATAAATCTAAGTATTACAAGTCTTGTATGGGCGGGACTTGTAATAGGAGGATTTATATGATAATTGCTATGTTGACTGGTTCATCGAGACTTTTACCTTATTTACTCTAACCGAGTACTCATTAACGATCTCGAACACTATGTGATTTCCCTGATAGTTTTACTTCCTGCCTCCGAAGACGAGTTTGGAACACTCATCCCATACTCTTAGGGAGCTCATGCATTCATTATGTCATCATCACTGAAAGATTATGTGGGTACGCGTATTGCATCGGGAATTATTAAGTAGGATGATTTATAATCTGTTTATTTAAAAGGATTGGGACGCCTCTTCATTTAATTAAATAAGTTGGAAATCACCGAACCATAAGTTATTATTTCTTATTACATAAATGTTGACCGCTTCTTTATGTAATATAAGAATTTTAAAATGAGTGGGCTTATGGCTCCGATATGACACGAGTATGAACCTGAAATCGATAATCATCAGAATCTGTTAAAAGGGTCTAGAGACACAATCGTGTCTTGCCACTCAGCAGAATCTTAAGGCTTCACTTGGAACTACCTTTTCACATTCTTAAGTTATTACTTTTGTTGTTGCTAATCCTCGCGATCACGAACTGTTCGTGGAACTAACAGACTTGTTACACACTTGAGCTTTTTTTTTTTTTTTTTTGTTTTTTTTTTTTCTTTTTTTTTAAAATGCCAGCTGATTATCGAAAACTAACGACTGAGTATCATAATCCGCCGTCTATCGCATAAGCTCTCTGCGAGCTCTCTCATTTATTAAAACTTTTTTTATGGGAATATGTTTCTGTAAATGTCCTAATTCTCTGATCCCATTCACCATTTGTTTAAGTATTGACGGTTCTGGTCACTTGCTATGGGTACTAGACTGGTTACCGACTGATACAACTTTATCCAATACGTAATGCAAGTCCTCTTAACGAGATAAACACCTATCGACGAAACAGATAGTTGGACTATTCATTTCGGGCCACTAGTAGGAAGACTTAGGTCGCGATACATCCTCTAGTATGCCCAGTAAGTTGGGTACTTACATACATAAGCCACGTTGATGTGAATCATCGAACATTACAGATAGTAGAAACGAGACTCCGTCCTCGGACATTTAGAAACTTATACAAACATACTCACGCGACTACACCTTCTTCTTGAGGTTTTCACTATAATGAGACTTTCCATATAACGCGGTTATACCAGTCATAAGATCTGTAATGATATATTTTGAGATACCCATTTTGATGGATTAAATATCCTGGACAAACCTAGCCAATTTTGTAGATTGAGAAGTGTAGAAACACCGAATTTTGCTGAATAAAGTACAGCGTCTTGTTTGAAACGGAGTTTTATTAAACCTTAAGTTGTTCCTCTGGTCACACATTGGATAACACAAATTTAATCTCGGGACGAGATTTCTTTAAGGGGTAGGTACTGTAACATCCGAGAATTTTCGGAATTTTAAAAGAGATATAAGTTATTCCTAGGTTGAATTATCAAAACGAGCAGCTAAATTGCGTTTTCACGATTCGGACCATGAAGCAAATTGATGTAAAACGATATTTCAGACAACTTTTTAGTTTTGACTAAGATCCGAAAACAGTCAGAAGGTGACTGAAATGCCCTCGCAAAATTTTAAACACAACGCGTACCGACCCAAAATAATTAAATTTATATTTAATTATCATAATTTGCAATTTAATTAAAAGCGTTTGTTGAGAACGCGAATATTCGAGTTGAAATCCATTTTTTCTTTTCTATTTCAGACAAGGCGTAACCGGTTCACAAAATAAATAACAGATATTTTTATAAATGTTATAAAAATATTTATGAAATATTATCAAGTAAATACTCATTTTTATCAGAAAAATGATTTGGAAAACAATGACGCAAGTTTCGAGATTTGAATCATTCGTTAAGTCGCTCAAATGAGTCCCGAACCAATATATTATAAAAGTTTCTCAATAATTACACATACGGTCCCTGTGGCAATATTTCAATTTTAACCCTCAATTATTATAAACATTACACTTTCATTTTAAAGTTTTATATATATATATAAAACTTATATATTTTTATTTCATTTCATCTCTAACAATACACACACACACCACTCCTCTCTCTCTCAAAAATTCCGGCAGCCCTCCCCCGCCGTCGGATTCCGGCCACCGCCACCACGCCGTCGCCGGAAAACTTTTCCGGCGGACTTTTCCGGCCAAACCCAAAAATGATCCTCACCACCCGATCTACTCGATCCCCTACACCACTCTCCTCCACGCGCCACCCACACCACCATCGTCACCTCACCATCACAGCCACACACCACCAAGGGTGCGGCTGTTGGTGGTAAACACCAATGAGGGTGCGTTTGTTCTTGGTTCGCAGTCGCAACAAGGGTGCGTTCGGTGGTATAATAACAGCAGGGGTGTTCGTTTGGTTTTAAAAGACGCAACAAGGGAGTGTTTGTTTTCTTTCAGAGAAAAGGGTGCGTTCGGGTTGGGTTGTCGGGTTGGCTGTGGGACAGCCGGGTATAGCCGGGGGAAGGGATGTTGGGTGTGGTCACAACCACAAGGGAGTGTTTGTTTCGGGTTATAAATAATACTAAGGGTGCGTGGTTTATGTGTAACACCACGAGGGTGTGTTGATTTCGGCTGTCAACCACCCACGAGGGTGCGTTTGGCAGTGACAGCAGCTAGGGTTGTTTGTTTTTGGTTATTAAATCGACCAGGGTGCGTTGGGTTTCGGGTAAAGCGCCAGGGGTGCGTCGGGTTTGGGTCTCAAACCCAAGGGGTGCGTTGGTGTGGGTTCACAGCGAAAAGGGTGCGTTTGGCTGTTTATAATAGCCGAGAGTACGTTTGGTTTGAGTTATCACAAAAGGGGTGGTTTGGTTTTGTTTGGTTGTAATGACATAGGTATAGGGTGTGTCGAGTTTGGCTGCGGGACAGCCGGGGTGTGTCGAGTTTGGCTGCGGGACAGCCGGGGTGTGTCGAGTTTGGCTGCGGAAACAGCCCCGAAGGGTTTGTTTGGTTTGATAATCAGACACAAAAGGGTGCGTTTTGTTTTGCACCATAAATATATTAATTGTTTCATATATTATCAATTGGTTATATGTGATGAAAATCTAATGAAACTTGCGACGTCTAAGTATAATATGTATTAATATTAAAACGGGAATTGATATTAATCTATAAGCCATAAGAGACACATTTTAGATAAGTTTTGAGTTAAAAACGGACTTTGGCGCGTTTTTGTAACGGTACATTGTGAGCAGAAAACGAAACATGAGATTCGGGATTCGAGACTTTGAAAAGTCAGACTTTGGTTTACAAAATATAACAAATTATATTTTGACGGACGTTTTGATATAAAACGGGACTTTTAACTCCCAATAACGAAGAAACTGGAGTGAAATCGGAATATACACTTTAATAGAAAATAAATTATTTTTAATATATTAAATCTGACAGATCTATTAATTAAACGATTTGAGCACTTTCGAGTCCGTTTCAGCCTTCCGGCGAAACACGAAAGTTGTTCGTAATGACATTTTACTTTGCCGCGAGGATTGTCAGTTTTAAAATTAAGACATAGCGGGTTAAAACTAAAAGTCGGTTGATCTTCTATTTCAATTAATTATATTTAAGACCACTGTTCGGTTCTGAAAACGGAAGGTCTAACAATAGTAACTGACTCGCGCGTTCTTACACCTTATTATATATAAATAAACATAGACATCTATAAATATACAACAAGGATCAGAACCCACAAAATCAAGAAACCGGAAGCAGTATAGAGTGTTCCCGGGTCGTTATGTCCTAACGAGGCTAGAAATGGAAAATCGAAAGACGATTGAAGATTGAAGTTTGAATATGATAAGGATGTGATTATGATTGGGCACTAAACCTAATTAGCAAATACATACAAAGATAAACAAGGAAAAGAAACTAGAACAAGAATAAAAGCTAGGAATGGCAAAAACACTTAAAACTTTTACACTAAGACACAAATAAGCTCAAATAAGCTTAACCAAAATCAAAATAAGCTAAACTAAACTCTAAATAGCAAAGACAAAAAAGCATTAAGCTTAAATTAAATAAGATAAACAACAGTACTAACAGTATTAACTACCAGTACTAACTTGGAGTTAGTACTGCTAGCTTTAAGTTAGTACTGCTAGCTTGAGGTTAGTACTGCTAGCCTTGACAAAACACAATTACAAGATATAGCATAATAAGCTAAAACTGAGGTTAACTACCAAAATAAGCACCTTAAGATTAATGATAAGCAACCGGAAATAGACTATAATGATAAATAAGCTAGAAAACTAAAACTGATAAACTCTTAAAAGTTCTTTTGAAAGGCAATAAGTACTACTGAAGACAGTAACTTTTTTAAAAAACAAACAAACTCAATAAAAAAAAAAAAAATTTAGCTTAATCTACTCTAAAAGCTTAAAACGATCTTAAATAAGTAGGAACAATAAGGCTAGTAAGCAAGAAATGGGACTAACAGTACTAACAATATTCTAATAACTGTACTAACTTGGAGTTAGTATGGTAGCTTTTAGTTAGTACTGTTACAAATGCTGAACTAGCAGTAACTATACACTGTTAGTAATGCTGTTGTAAAATACCCCTGAAGGTTTGCAAAAATCATTTTTCTTTTTCTATTAATTAAAAACAGATTATCAAATAACAAATTAAAACTCTTTTAAGCAAATTTCAACCAAGAATAAGCATTTAAATAAGCTGAAATGGCCTAGCAGTGTTAACTCAAAACTAACAGTTTTAATAAATGAAGCTAAAGTACTGCAGCGTATAAACTAAGCAAAGATAAGCACTAAACATACTGAAATAGCATAATAGTAAGTATGAAAAAGAAGAGACTTACAACACCCTTGCTAATACGGGGCTAAATCAAGAGTCTTACAAGCTCTAACTTGTATAAAACAAGCTTTATGTGAGAGTCACATAATTAAGCCATCCAGTAACTGGCTTATCATCCATTAAGTAAGCTGAGGTATATTTGAGGAGTGATTTTGTAATTTTACTCCTTTACTCATTTAACTTTTTATCTTGATTAATGAAGACAGCTTTATAAGTTAGTAGTACTGATGGACTTTTTTAACAACAAAACAAAACACAGTTCAGAAACTTAGCACTGAATTGTAAATTGATTAAAACTCAAATTGCATAAAACTTGAAAGTGTTACAAAGCTGAAAGTTAAAGCTTGTAAATGACTTAAACATTAGATTAGGATTAAAAACTAAAATTTTACATCAACTACATGGCCTCAAAGGTTACAAAGGGATCTATTTATAGCACTATGTCTTGGACTTGCAGATTGTGTTTCTTTGTAGAGATAAAAAAACAAAGTGTGCTTTGTTGTGTGAGGTAAGTTCTTAAAAGTAAATCCAGTCTTGATTTGTTTTGTGCTTTTTGGAGGCATTCACAGCCATCGAAATGCTTAGGTAAGGGTGAAGGGCATTGGCCACATGGCTATTTATAACAATGGGTGGGGTGGTAGTAGGGTGGATAAAATGATTTTGGCTAGGGTGTTGAGTGGTTTTGCAGGGAAGAAGGTATGGGACGACATCCAAGTTGTCCTGGGTTTTTGTTGGGCGGGAAAGAGGGCTTTTAGGGAAGTAGGCAGCTTTGGTCCCCTCAAGTTGTATAACTTGATGCAAATCATTTGCCTTCTTTTGCATTTTGACCTTTGTCTTTTTCTTTTGCAATACAACTGAGGTTGGCAAGTTTTTAGTCCCTTCATGTTGTATTTTCTTTCTTGTGGATTACTTTGACTTTGACTTGACTTGGCCTTTTCCACTCCGTGCTTGGATTTGTTTGTTTTTGGCTTTCTTTTTGTTCTTTTCTTGAATATCCGTTCCTGCACAATACAAATGCAAACATACAAATACAATGTATTTTTGGTACGTTTTTAGTCATTTAAGTCTGTTTTTAATGGAAAATGGTATGTGTAATTAAGCACATACCAAAATCCCCCATACTAAGGCATTGCCGTGTCCTCACGCAATGTTATGAAGTAAACACTTAAGAAAACTAAGAATCTCGATCCCCCTTGACTAATAACCTCGAAAAGTAGCAAAGTGTTCGTCAAGGGAAACTTAAAGAATCAATAGCTTTGATAAGTCCCGCATTCACCAAATTTTCATATGTACACTAACTATCCCTAATATTTTTGGATTTTTCTTTCTTTTAACTACTTGTTTGACTTCCTTTATATTATTAACATTGGGATCATAGAATGAGAAGCGCCCATAGAATAATCTACGGATGTCCTGACGGATAAATTCATCGTCCCCGATTTTTCACTAGTTCCAAACCAAGCAATTAAACAAGATCATTTGTCAATATAAGTCTAAATGTTAAGCACTCATACTTATGACTTGTGAACTTTTAACTCCCAACATGGATATATGATTTAAATGTGTGTACTCATTTCAACTCAACCATAGATCAACTTATTTCCATAGTCGTAATTCAAGATGAATCATGACTCAAAGCAACAACTTATTAGGCCCTTGTAACTTGATTTTAAAGAGCGAAATTTTAACTGTAGAACTTTTTGCAACATCTTCATCATTATAATCATAAGTTCTTAAAGCTAGGAATGCGTTGCTTAGTTTGAACACCTACCTAGGCCTCGCTCCCTAGTAGGATATCACAACCAACGACCGGTGTTCTTAGTTTGAAAACCCACCCCGTTGCTAGCGTAGTGGGAAATCACATCAACACCTTCTTCCTAATATGGCTAAGGATAGGTGTCTTAGTTTGAACCCTCACCTAGACCTCGCTTCCTGGTGAGATATCACAACACACCAAATCCCTAGAAGTAAAGATGTCTTAGTTTGAACCCCCACCTCGTGGTTAGCGGAGTGGGATATCACGACACATCTTTTACTTGCTCCATATAATCAAATGTATGCTTCATTGGCATAATTTCAATATTCATGCATTTTTGCATTCATATTTCATTCATGCTTCTTTGGCATTTTAACTTTCAAATTACTAAGAACAGAAAAACCTCGCTTTAAAGAATCAAGTTACAAATTTGAAGCTTTTTCTAAAAACATCGATTGACTTAGTTGAATTGAAATGAGCACGTATGATTAGGTGGATTAGAAGCTAATGGGAGAAAAAGCCACAAGTTACTCATATAAGTTTTAGAAGAATCTTGCTCAGCACATAAACTTATATTTAACTCTATCACTTCTTGTTCTTCACCTTATTAAAATTCGAAGCAATAGAATTCGTGAAAGCTTAGCCTACAAGCGGTAAGTTGAGGAACTAGCTAGGGCTCAACACGCCCGATCGAGTAAAAAATTATTTTCATTCTACCCACTAGGAAAGTCAAAACTGCGACAAAACATTAAAATTTTTTTTTTTTTTTTTTTGGTATTTTTGCAAAAATTTGGTGGTAAAAACGGGATTACATGATAACACAGGCTGCAGGCAACAATCAAATCGAAGATCCCCCCCATACTAGAACTAAACATCGTCCTCGATGTTATAAAGGGGCACCTACGTAAATCTAAGGCCGTTTATTAAGTGTGCCAAAAGATAAAACGTTAGTCGATTAGATTTGGATACTGGATTCCCAAAATGAAGCTGAGGATGTGAAACTCTTGATAAAAATACAAGCACGGGAGTCTTCACAATCCGGGCGATCCTGGACAATTAACAAAACAAACACGAAACACGGGTAATGGAAGAGGCGAGCCTCCACAAAACAAGAAAACACTTATTCATTTTTACACAATACTACGATAAGCATGGGGTGCCTCCCACGAAGCGCTTGTTTAAGGTCGCTATGCTTGACCCGTCACCTGAATTTATTGGACATTAAGGAATGTTTGGAGATCCAGGACTACCAATTGTGGTACGTCCCCTCCAAAGTAGTGCTTAATACGATGACCATTCACTTTGAAGTTTGGCTCAGAGTTTTGAGATAACTCGACAGTGCCGTATGGGAAAACTTATGTGATAGTGAATGGTCCTGACCAGCGGGTTTTAAGCTTTCCTGAGAAAATATTTAATCTAGAGTTAAAGAGGAGGACTCGATCATCGACGTTGAAAACGCGGTTCTTGATCTTGGAGTCGTGAATCCTCTTTGTCTTTTCTTTATAGATCAAAGAGTTCTCATAAGCTTCATCACGGAGCTCATTAAGTTCATTCAGCTGAACTTTCTATGGGCTCCACGGTTTCGAATCATGTTTGTATGTTTTAAGGCCTGTAGCCTTGTGTTCTAACTCAATTGGCAGATGGCAAGCTTTTCCGTAGACCAGCTTATATGGAGTACACCCGATGGGTGTTTTGTAAGCGGTGCGGAAAGCCCATAAAGCATCAATCTAGGCTTTCTGACAAGAGATACGAATTTTCGCCCACGGTCCTTTCATGAATTCGTTTCAAATACCACGATGGATACCCTCAACTTGTCCATTTATTTGTGGATGATACGCGGTGGGGAGGACGTGTGTGGAATCCGTATTTAAGCATGACCTTGCAAATTGGTCATTGCAAAAATGGGTTCCGAGATCAACTTATGATTGCTCAGTGGGGCACCGAATTTCTGGCCGAAGAGAGATTTAGTAATTGCAAACAACTCGGGCGTCTCATTGGTGGGGAGAGCTTTTGCTTCAACCCATTTTGATAAATATCATACGGCCACGAGGATGTATTGTTGCCTTTGGACGATGAATGGCCCATAAAGTCAATGCCCAGGACGTTCAAGGATTTCACAGTCTTGGATGGAATTTGTGGCATCTCATCCTGTTGTGAAATTTTTCCTTGATGCTGGCACTGTGTTGCAGTTTTTTACCAATCATGGCATCTTTGGTTGATTGTGGGCCAAAAGAATCTGGAATCGAAGACTTTTCTTGCTGTGTAGTTAGCACCGTGATGTCCACCGGTGGGACCATCGTGGCAAGCCATGAGGATGTCATGGGCTTCTTTGCCAAAAACACAACGTCGAATAACTTGATCCACACAGATTTTAAGCAGAAAGGGATCTTCCTAGAAATAATGCTTTACGTCCTTGAAGAATTTTTTTTTCTGCTGGGTTGACATCCCTATGATCACGAAATTTCCCGCATGGTAGTTTGCGATGTCAGCAAACCATATGGCACTAGCATCAAGAACAGCAATCGAAATAAGAGTTTCAAGAGGAAACTTTTCATTTATCTATTTTGGATCGAGCTCATTCTCGTGAGGATTCTCTAATCGTGATAGATGATCAGCCGCTAGGTTCTCAGCTCCTTTTGTGTCAACTACATCCAAGTCGAACTCTTGAAGGAGCAGAACCCATCGGAGCAATCTCGCCTTAGAATCTTTCTTTGCAAAGAGATACTTGAGGGCGGAATGATCCGTATACACAGTGTATTTGTTCATGACAAGGTAAGATCGGAATTTTTTGAATGCGTACACCACGGCTAACATTTCTTTCTCTGTCGTGGTGTAACGTGATTCCGCCTCATTCATTGTTTTACTTGCATAATGTATAGGCCTGAAATGTTTCTCATGACGTTGCCCCAAGACTGCACCTAAGGCGAAATCGCTTGCATCGCACATAAGTTCAAATGGTTCATTCCAGTCTGGGGCAATCAGGATTGGAGCCTCGGTTAGATTCTTTTTGAGAGTGTTAAATGCTTCAATACACTCTTTGGAGAAATAAAACGAAGTCTCTTTTTCAAGCAAATGGGTCATGGGACGGGCTATTTTTGAGAAATTCTAGATGAATCTTCTATAAAACCCGGCATGCCCAAGAAAACTACGGACACCTTTTACAGTAGTCGGGTGAGGGAGCTTTGCGATAACGTCAATCTTAGCACGATCGACCTCAATTCCCGACTTGGAGATTTTATGTCCAAGAACAATGCCTTCCTTAACCATAAAATGGCTTTTCTCCCAGTTTAGGGCTAAATTGGTGTCTTCACACCGCTTAAGCATCTTTTCCAAATGGGTTAGTATAGAGTGTTAACACCTATCTATATATGTGTTAACACCTATCTCTATACTAACACAGTCGTTGTTATCACGTAATTCGATTTGATTTTGCCTGCAGCCAAAATCATTTCATCCACCCTACTAACCCCCCCCCCCCAGCTGTATAAAGTCCATGTTGGCAATCCCTAACCCCTCCCAAAGCATTTTCGATGGCTGAGATTGTCTCCAAAGAAGCTCAAAAGAAATCAAAGGCTGGGATTTGCTTTAGTCTCTCCTCACACAACAAGCACACTTGTTTTTATCTCTACAAAGAAGCACAAGCTGCAAGATGAAGACTTCGGCTATAAATAGAGCCTTTTGTAAGCCTTTGAGGCATGTAGTTGGGAACACCTCATTTTGCTCATTCTCAACTACGTAAAACCACCTTCTTTGTGTACACAGTGTACCGGGCCTTAAAAAAAAAACCCCCAAACTATCCGAGATAAGGGTAAATTAATCACGTCAAGAAGTTTTTCAACTTCTTTTTTATGACAGCGTGGATTTTTGGGTACCCCGTCTCTGATGGTGGACCGCGGGTGTGTATCCTCTTCCATTAGAATTTTGTGAGTACAAAGTACCGGGTAATGAAATACCTTGATATCGGAGAGTTTCCAACCGATGCTCGCTTGTGGGACTGCAACACCTTTATGAGAGCGACTTTTCTCCCGCACTCAATCTTTAGCAATGATGACTGTAACATTATGTCACCCTCCAAAAATGCATATTCGAGGTGGGAGGTAAGTCCTGAGCTCGACCTCGGATGGTTCATCAATTGATTTTCATCGGTTTTAGGCTTCCACAATTCTTAAGTTCTTTCTAACGCTCAGAAAATAATTTGCATGCTGGGAAGTTTGATAGGGCTCACTATTTAGGATAGCTTCAAGAAGAAGAATGTCCTTTTCGGGATCACATTCGGCATCATCAATTCCTGACTTATACGAAGTATCAGAAAGTTCAGCCTAGATTTCTTCAAGAATGAAATCACTACCCTCGAATGGAGTGAGGGTAGGAGAAGTGGTATCAACAATCGGTTCAAAGTAGGATGGAATTTACATTTGCTAATAACTTCGAATCCTAAAACTTTTTGAGAATATTCCTCACACGCTATATCAATAAAGTCGACCTTGTTAACTGATTTCATGGCATTGTAGGAGAAATTTTTCGTGTCACCTACTTTGAAAGTCACGGATTGGTCATCATGTCTTAAGGTCATCTCTTCACCGTGTACATCAATCAAGGCTCTTGCCATTCTTAAAAATGGTCTTCCTAAAATCAACGGGACTCCTAGGTCGGCAACATAGATCAACTAACCACAAAAACGGCTGGAAAGGTAGAACGTTCCAACCTTACAAAAAATAACATCTTCGGCTAGCCCGGTGGGAGTGAGATTGATCGGGTCGGCTAATTCAAGTAACCGATCCTAGTTTTTTGTTATCTTGGCGATTAACTTTTCAAACGGAGAGTGCATTAGATTTATGCATGCACCGAATCGCAGGGCTAAGCATTCATCCAACTCTGGTAAATCGCACGGTATCACAAATCAACCGTCTCCTAATTTCTCGGGAAATGTCTTTAGATAACTGCCGAGCATTTCAATTAACCGGTGGTTTTTTGTTAATTTTCCAAGATCTAGTCTTTGTTTTGTTCAACACTTATCTGAACATCGGTCAAACTAGGCATGTGCAAGGAGAGCATCCGCGAAGCTCAGCTCGACGTGGAGATTCCGAAAAATTTCCATGATTTTCAAAGGCTAAAAGGGCTACTTTTCGCAGATTTTCTCACTTGTTTACTGCCTAGATGGATTGGTAAAGTCGTTTGGTTCTAGACATGACAATTGGTTAACAACTGGACTATTGGAGGTTGGACGTCTTTGGTACTTCCGTTAGGAAGCACCGTGTCCTTTGTTACCTCGGTTTCACCTTCCACCACCGGAGGTGGAATTTGAGGTCCATCATATGAAACACCGCTTCTTGAGGTCCATCATATCGAATTAAACCACATGCTCCACCGCTGGTGCCTAGGAAGAGAACCCGAACTTGAAGTAGAAGATAGGTTGGAATTTACGATTTTGGTGAGCAAGTCGGTTATTGACACACCTGAAACTTGATGAGCTTTCAAAATCAGTTTTTGACACACCCGAAACTTGATGAGCTGGCTCTTGGTAAGCTGGGTGTTGATTAACCGGGGGTTGATACATTGGGGCTTGTTGTTGAACCTGGGGTCGTTGGAATTGACCCTGGTTGTAGCCATTCCCACGTTTAGTTTTTGGTCCCAACGATTCGATTGTTGGCTTGGTTGTTGTGTGCATGTGAGAAAACCGGGTGTCAGAAATTGGTTCGCCATCATGGCGGACGGTAACCGGAATTTCCTGTGGTTAAAATTTGCTGCGGCTGCTTGCGAGACGTACTCTTGGATGTTTATCTCGGTAGATTGTTGCTATCGTACCGGACAATTACGATATGAGTGGGCAACCACCAGCAGGTAACCCACTTTGCTCAACCGCTTTTACGGGATGCGGGAGCGGGAGCTGGAAACTGGAAGATGTCTCTTGTCGAGAAATAAGCTCTAACCATATCTTTCAATTCAGCAACATCGGGAGATACTCCGGAGGTGGAAGCGCTCGTACTCACTTTAGCAACAATGGCTTTGCTTCGGGAGTTACGAACTTTGGACTTGCTTTCGATGATGCTTGAGCAATCAGCGGGCCTTTTGTCCAAAAAGTTACCACCTGCGGCGGAGTTCAAAAAATTGATCATAACATTTAAAGGCATTGAAAATGTATCAAGTTGGTGGAGTTCCGAGAATCCAGTGTGGACATGCTCGGAGAAGATCTTTTGAATCGATCCCAAGCTTCACACAACGACTCATCAAACTTTTTGTTTGAAATTGGAAATATCGTTCTCTCGACGAATTTGTCCGTTTTAGAAGGTGGGAAAAACTGATTGAATATAGCAACGAGGTCATTCCCATGTTTTGAATTGATCGAGGGGGTTCTTTCTCACCAACCATCCAGGCTGCCCTCATCGAGAGAGAAAGGAAAAAGCAACAACTTAAATGATGTGTCGGGACATATATATATCTCAAGAGAGGTGATTTTTATTTGAAGTAAACGTATTGGAATGGTGTGTTCCCTCTTTGTCATTCCGAAGAACTGCTTGTTCTGGACAAGAGTTAGCAACCATGCATGATCTCAAAATTGGCTGCTTCCTTTGAGGAACAACAATTGCGTCCTCGTACCCTCGGTGGGGAGCCTGAGCAATTCTGCCATAGTTCGATAATCAGCCATCGTATCTTTGGGATTTCAACAAGATTCGAGGAACTATGTTTGTTGTTGTTTGTTGACGACAATCTTAGACGAGTGCGCAGGCACTAAAATAGAAAACAAGAAGAGTATATTTGGTTTTTTAGTTTTATTCACATCTATTTTAAACGGACAGGACAAAAACAAGACACTTTAACCCAAATAATCTACTTACTTCACGTAGCTGTTAAAACGATAAACGCACAGGGTGAGCGAGGAGTAGAATCGCGCCAGCTTTTTCTCCTTTCGGTCGTAGTTCCTAGAACAACCTCTTATACCCACTTTAAGTGAAGCTTTTTAACCTTTTAAGGTAGCCGTAATAATCGTAAGAGACACAAAGGGTAAATTTTAAATCTTTGATTCGAGTTGGGAACCAACAAGTTCACCGGAAGTTATTATGATAATACCCCAATTGAGAATATTATATTTTGGTATTTTTACCAATTTGTGAATTTTATTTCTTTTTATGGAAAATGTTTTTATCTTTTTGGTTTTTTTTTTTTTTTTTTTTGTATGATAACTATACTAATAAAAGAAAATGAAAAATATTTTTGTACTTTTTATGTTTTTTATAAAAGAAAATATTCACAGATGTAAACACAAATTTTCAAAAGTTCGAAATTCGTTTCACAGCCTCCCCGGCAACGGCGCCAAAAATTGACCCACGCGAGCTCACCCCTTAAAACCTATCTATATGATATAAATACACCAAGGGACGAAATCCCACGAGAGCAAGAAAACCGGAAGCAGTACAGAGTGTTCCCGGGTCGTTATGTCCTAACGAGGCTAAAATGGAAAATCGCAAGACGATTATGATTTGTTTGAAATGTCACAGGGAATGATTGGGCACTAAAACTGATAAAAATAAGCAAAAGCACATAAAAATAGCAAAGTGAATAAGCTGGAACAAGAATCAAAACTAGGAATGACAAAAACACTTTAAAACTTTAAACTAAGACACAAATAAGCTCAAATAAACTTAAGACAAGTTAAATAAGTTAAACTAACTCTAAAAAAAACAAATACAAAAAAGCAATTAAGCTAAATTAAACAAGATAAACACAACAGTACAACAACATGTACTGACAGTTTTAACTACCATACTACTGGAGTTAGTACTGCTAGGTTATAAGTTAGTACTGTAGGATTAAGTTATACTAGCAAGGCTAAAAAGACTCAAGCATTAATAAATAAGCAAAACAAGCTAAAACAGAAGTTCAACTAACCTTATAAGTGACTTAGTAATTGAATAAGCAACTACGAAATAAACTAAAATGATAAAAAAAGCTAGAAAACAAAAACTGATTAAACTCTTAAAATTATTTTGAAAAGGCAAATAAGTTTCTACTGAAGACAGTAAACTAAATAGGCTTAATCTACTCTAAAAAGCTAAAAGAATCTTAAATAAGTAGAAACAATAAGCTAATAAGCTAAAATGACCACCAGTGACTAACAATTTTAACTGACAGTACTAACTTGGAGTTAGTACTGCTAGTGGCGTGAGTTAGTACAAAGCTACCCTTGAAAACCAAGAAAATGAACACCACTAACTTGGAGTTAGTTACTAGGTAAGCTTTAGTTAGTGCTGTTCCAAAAGTGAACTAAGCAGTACTAACCTTAGTTTAGTACTGCTAGTGAAAATACCCCTTAAAAATCATTTTTTTCTTTCAACTAATTAAACAGATTATCTATTAACAAAAATAAACACTTATAAGCAATTATGATTTAAGATTAAGCACTTAAATAAGCTGAAATGGCCTAGCAGTGTTAACTCAAAAGTTTGGGTGTTGGGGTGTTATTTAAAAATTTTTGGGGGGGGGGGGGGTCTAACAGTGTTAACAAATGAACTAACAGTTCTAAGCAAAATAAGCACCAAACATACTGATAAAGCACAATTGAGCAGTTCTACAATCAATAAGAAAAACAAGAAAAAGAGAAACTTACAACACCCTTGCTCAAAACAGGGTCAAACAAAGAATCTACAAGCTCTAGCTTGTATAAAACAAGCTAGTGAGAGTCCATAAGCCCATCCAGAACAGCCTTATCATCCATAATATAATCTGTGTATATTTGAAAGAGGGTATTTGTGATTTTCTCTTAACTACTTAACTTTTTTATTTTTACTTACTCAATGAAAACAGCTTATAAGTAAGCTGTGGTGAGAACTTTTTGAACACAAAGCAATATGATTAAGAAACTTAACACTGGTATTGTAAATTGACTTAAAAACTTCAAACTTGCATTAATCGTGAAAGTGTTACCAAAGGCTGAAAGTAAAAAGCTGTAAAATGACTTTGAAATTAACACTAAGATTAAAACTGAAAAATTAATTAAAACTAGATTCTAAGATGCCTCAAAGGCTTACAAAAGCTCTATTTATAGCGAAGTCTTCAACTTGCAGCTTGTGCTTCTTATGGAGAGCAAAACAAAGTGGCTTTGTTGAGGAGGGGAATACTAAAGGAAACCCACCTTTGATTTCTTTTGAGCTTCTTGGAGACAATCTCAGCCATCAAAATGCTTTTGGGAAAGGCGAGGGGATTGCAACATGGCAATTTATACAACTGGGTGGGGGGGTAGTATAGGTGGATGAAATGAATTTAGGCTAGGAGAGAGTGGTTTTTGCAGGAAGAATATGGGGCGACATACAAGTTGTAACTGGCTTTGGGGCGGGAAAGAAACTTTTTGGGGAAGAGCAGAATGGTCCCCTTAGTATATAACTTGAATGCAATCTCAACCGATGTGCACTTTGACCCCTGTTCTTTTAATCTTTTGATAGAAATTAGGCTTGGCAGTTTTAGCCCCTCAAGATGTATTTTCCTTTACTTGGCTTGACCTTTTGTACTATGCCCTTACCACTCCGTGCTTGGATTGCTGTTTTTTTGGCTTCCTTTTTGCTCCTTTCTTGATATCCGTTTCCCTGCACAATACAAATGCAAACAGACAAATACAATTGTATTTTTGGTATGTTTTAGTCATTTAAGTCTATTTATAAATGGCGAATGGTATGTGTATTTAAAGCACAAACCACTTACCCACATGAAGAAAAAGAGGAACTAAGAATCATCCACTTCATAAAATAATTGGTGATCTAAGTCGATTGTTCGTAAAAGAGGACAACTATCAATTCATTTTGTTTACATAGTTTGGCTAAGTAGTATTGAGCCTGCTAACGAAGCTGAAGCTTTGAAAGATGCTGATTGGGTCAGTGCAATGCAAGAAGAACTCGATCAATTTGCAAGATTGAAAGTTTGGAGATTAGTTCCTCGACCCAAAGGCAAGACTATCATTAATACCAAATGGATCTTCAAGAATAAGAAAGATGAAAGTAGTTTGGTTATTCGAAACAAAGCAAGGCTTGTAGCTGTAGGATATTGTCAACAAGAAGGCATTGATTATGATGAGACGTTTGCTCCAGTTGCTCGAATTGAGGCTATACGCTTATTTCTTGCATATGTTGCTCATAAGGATTTCACGGTCTTTCAAATGGATGTAAAGACGGCGTTTCTCAATGGAATTCTTAAAGAGAGAAGTATATGTGTCCCAACCTCCAGGCTTTGTCAGCAAACAATATCCATATCATGTGTAAATCTCTCGACAAAGCTTTGTATGGTTTAAAACAAGCACCTCGGGCATGGTATGACGTTCTTTCAAAATTCTTGGTTGATAGCGATTTCCAAAAAGGTTCAATCGATACTACTCTTTTCATAAAAAAGAAGGGTAAACATATTATGCTAATTCAAATATACGTTGATAACATAATATTTGGCTCAACGAATCCAAAATATTACACGAAATTTTCAGAATTAATGGTAAAACGTTTTGAAATGAGTATGATGGGCGAAATGAAATTCTTTCTCGGGCTCCAAGTAAATCAATTTTCAAACGGGATTTTCATAAATCAATCCAAGTACATTCTTGATATTTTGAAATGATTTGGAATGGAAAATTGTGATACAATTCCCACTCCCTTGGTTGAACAAGCTAAACTTAAACTTGATTTAGTTGGAAAACCAGTTGATCATACTGATTATTATAGTATGATTGGATCATTGATGTACCTTACTTCAAGTCGGCCATAAAAAAATATTTAAAAAATATTTTAATTAAAAAAAAAATAAAAAAAAAAAAAAAAAAAAAAAGATAAAATATTTGCAACATGTATGTGTGCTAGATATCAGGCAAACCCAAATGAACATCATGTGTTAGCCGTCAAAAGGATCTTTCGATATCTCAAAGGGTCTATTAATTTAGGTCTTTGGTATCCGAAAGATTCTGTCTTTGATCTAACTGCTTATTCAGACGCAGACCATGCAGGATGTCACTTAGATCGAAAAAGTATATCTGGCAGTGTTTAATTTTTAGGTGACAAGTTGGTGTGTTGGTCGTCCAAGAAGCAGAATTGCGTGTCTATTTCTACAGCTGAAACCAGTAATATGTTTTAGTTACGGGCTGGTTGTGCCCAAGTTTTGTGGATACGTACTCAGTGACTGACAGGCTTTCTTCTTTGACAAAGTACCAATATACTGTGATCAAAGAGTGCTATTGCACATCTGTGCAATCCGGTACAACACCCACGAACAAAACACATTGATGTGAGTATCATTTTATAAATGGATCATGGTTGAAAAAGGAACAATAGATGGTTATATTTCGTTGGTACTGAATTCAACTTCGGATTTATTCACGAAATCTCTGCCTGAAAAGCTGCGATTTAAGTTTTAGCCGAGAAGTTAGGTATGATTGAGTCGTGAAACATAATTCTTTACCACGAAATGTTTTTTGTTAATAACATTTTATAATAAGAAAAAAAAGATTTTCTTTTATATAAAATTTTAGAAAAAGTCCAAAAGATTTTTTCTTTATAATAAAATTTTAGAAAAATCAAAAAGATTTTCTTTATAAAAATTTAAAAAATAAAATATTATTAATTTTTTTTATATAATGGCTTTCGTATATCTCAGTACGAAACCTGAACTTAAACTAATGGCTTTCATACAATGTCAGTATAAAACCCGTGCTTAATATGATGGCTTTCGTATAATTCAGTACGAAACCGAACTTCATCTGATGGCTGTGTACAAAGCAGTACAAAACCCTGCTTTAATAGAAAAGAAGGTGTCCGCTCAGTGCATCTATCTTTGAAAAGAAGAGAATCTTCTTTGACCTTGAGTCATTGACAAATATTTTTCAAAATCTTATAAGTGTACAAAAAAGAAAAAATCAATTTTGTTTCAAAAGTCAATGATCTCAAGTTGATGAGTTACAATCGATTCGAATTTTAAAATGTGGTACTTTCAAGATAAAATTTATTTTAAAAAAAAGGTCTTCAATTTGATGTATTTTTTTGTGAAAGTGTCTAAAGAAATAAAGGACTCAAAAGTGCAAAGAGGAACTCCCTTATAAAGGTTTTAACGAAGATATGGTATTTTTCGAGGGGGAGTGTCTGTATATGTTGTTGAAAGGTTTTAAAAAAGACACGAAAATGGAAAATTGTTTTACATTTCACCTTTACATATCCGTATTTTTAACGTTTTTTAGCTTCATTTAAAAATGTTTCTCGGCATATGTTAAGGGGGAGTGTCTTTATAATGATTGAAATATTTTAAAATCAAAATTTTCTTCTTCATATGATGTTAGTGAGAATGATGAAAAACAGAAAGAGAGATTTGTAAGAGAAAAATAGAAAGAGAGAAATAAGAAATCTTATACTGAAAAAATGAAAGTATATGTCATGTGCTTCAAAAGCAAGAACAGCACATGAAAAGAAAAAGAAAAAAGTATGAAAGAAAAGAAATGCCACCGCATACGAAAACAGACAGAGTGATTGTTCTACATTCTCTTGATTTTATCAAAATCTACGATTT
Source organism: Tanacetum coccineum (assembly GCA_026074375.1). Taxonomy (NCBI): domain Eukaryota; kingdom Viridiplantae; phylum Streptophyta; class Magnoliopsida; order Asterales; family Asteraceae; genus Tanacetum; species Tanacetum coccineum. Next base: position 37,138 of record BQNB010051123.1, read on the forward strand.
CAGATTTTCATCATGGTTTTCATGAACATTCTTTCTAAAGGAATTATCTTGGCGTATGTTGAATGAGTTGCACGGTGTGATTTAGTTACTCCTAAAATACTCTTATGATCTTCCAGAACCGGAATTGATCTACCCCGGAGTCTTCCTTCCAATTTAGGAAAGTTAGGTCTAGGTGATGGAGTTTGAGGTGCAAATCAACATGTTTCGAATGTCAAAAGGACTTAAGTGATAAAGCTTTAAATGAAAAACAAAGAATGAATAAAAATGCTAAAGATGTCAAACGTGACAAGAATATGATGAAGAAGGATCGAATGATAAGCAAAATGAAAAGGTTGGAGTTGAAAAGTGAGAGGCTTATAAGAAAAGATAAAGGGTGTTTTTCCTATAATAGGATAGAAACCGGGTCAACTCATAATCTATCAGATTTCATTCGTTGATTTCTGGTATTGAAGTAGAAATCATGGACCCAGTGATGTAAATGCACAACCCCTCCTAGCCACTCAAGTACTTCTCAAAAAGTATTTGTTTCATTCTCATGGAGATTAACATGTTGGTATTGAATAAAGGACATTCTGCTTCAGTCCTTGCTTACTAAAAGTGCACAAGAGTCTAGAGCCAATTTGATATTCAATGAAATATCTTTAGGACACAAAAGTACGTTTGTATTAAACATCAATGATACAAAAAGTACAATGATATATGTCTTCGTGACATTGCATGTCTATGTGACATTGCCGGAACATTCTGGAGTGATACTATAAATTAGTATTCACAATGATTGAATGGAAATCCTACCAGTGCTAACATCATGCCAACGCTGAACGTAGGTCACTATTTGAAAATGATTGAAAAATGATTCAAATAAGTGCGAACTAGTAATCTAAGTGATCTAGTGGTTATGCGTTTCCCAAGGGAAAACAACACTAAGTTCACGAGATCAATGCTTATTTGAATTTTATGATCATATTTCCACATCCTTATCATCAAGATATTGATTTGATCATATTTTTCAAATATTTTTCATTAGAGTTTTTTAAAGCATGATCTTATGATATATGAACTTCAAGGTTAATGTGGAAGATGGTTCTTACTCTGATAATTCTCCATTCATCTTCTACAACATACAACAACAACATATCTACCTTTTTTTTTGAACAACTATATTATTAAACAAAAACCTAGCAAGAAGCTAGAATTACAAAGAAATAGAGTGAGGACTTTTAAGCCAATCGTTCCAGCCAAA
>BQNB010051124.1:0-41162 GCA_026074375.1 Tanacetum coccineum
TGGGATGATTGGGAAGTTGACCGTTACGGGAACGCCAACTTAGGTTGTTGTTTTTGATCTATGATCAAGACGTTGTAAATAGTTGTGTCTTTATCATGGTAACGGTCGAGAAATAAGTGTCTAGCAACTTGTATCTTAAGTCTTATTCTATTTGTTTCTTGATTTTTATTTAACAACAATTTACTTCCCTCTCACCTGATGATTAGCCGCTAGTTTTACGCGAATGAGGGTTCATACGAACATGCATGTCTATTCCGTCATTACGGCCGTATATGCATGTCTTGTACCTCGTTGGTTTACGACTTTTGGTGAAATTTAGAAGGTTCCTACCCTATATCATTCTTCATCCTAACCGTTAGTTAAATTCGAGTGGGGATGTGATCGAACACACATGTCTATCCTGGCGTTCCGGGTGTGTATGTGTGCTTCCGCTGCCTTCTTGGAGAGATACTTCTAGTGAAAGATTGTAGAATGATCAAACCGTATGCCTTTCCATACAAAAACCTATATTTACCTTTATAAACTTGTTACTCCTTAGCTTTAGCGGTGGAGATGTGTATCCTTAACAAGCTTATGATAGAATACTCGTCACGACCGAGCAATTGAGCAAATTAGTTACATGTTACCACATAGATTAGTTGAGTGATTTGAGTGTTTTCATCTTTCTATTTCGTGAGGTGTTTAGTTGTGTACTTGTAATAGATCAAATAAATGCTTTAACAAAAAATATCCTTAGGGATACATTTTTATAAACTTCTAAAGGCTACTTGAGGACAAGTAGGATTCAAGTGGGGAGATATTTGATGACATCAAATAACGTCTATTTTATAGCATCATTTATCCCATGAATTTAACCCATTTTGTATAATTATTGCAAAGAATTGTTACTTAATCATTTATATTTGAGAATTGCAGTAATTATGGAATACTTTATGAATATTAGCAAAAGGCGCGCATTCTAGAGCTTAAACGAATATATTTTGAAGATTAATGATTCTGACTACCAATACGCCGTATCCATCAAGGAAGATATGTCGTATCCGTGCCTGCACTCACCAAAGACCACGAAGGAAACAAGCTCAATACGTTGTATCAAGAAAAGAGCAATACGCCGTATTAAAGATATAGTATTTGAAGATTCAGGAAGATATCAAGCGTAGTTCCTACTGCAAGAAACCCCAATACGCCGTATCCAACCCATTGGATACTCCGTATCGAACCGCCTTCAAGACATTATAAATAGAAAACTTAAAAATGAGTTTTAAGTGTACTAAATCATATTCTCGATACCTAAACCATAAAAGTCGATGAGTAGAAGAGGTCTTGCAACGCATTCCAATCCATAGAAGACAACGTGTAATTTCTTATACTTTTGTAATCGTTTAGTTTTTGCTATCATTCGTTAACTCGGTTAGTTTACCTTGGCTAAAACAATTACTCTTGTATTAATTATGATGTTTGAAGGCTAATACCTTCAGGTATTAGCAATTATTATGAAGATCTGAATGTTTGGTTTTGTTTATATCTTGATAGCTTAATTTATTGTTGTATGCTTGTTTATGTTATCAGTTTATACTTGTTTACGTGCTTTTGTATGCGACCTATCATTCAACTGGATCTAGTGATACAGACCAAGTAATCTAGATGTCGGGATAGCTCTCTATATAGTAATTTATACATCTAGAATCATAGGATCACAAGTATTGTCCTTCTAAAATCGTGTTAAGGATACGCTTCTGGCTTAACTAGTTAACAAAAATTACCTTTGGTTTATTGAACATGTTGACTAGTAAGTGAATCTAGATAATTCAAAAAATAATGTTCTGATTCCATTGGATAGTTGGACAAGTGGACTACTAGTGTATAAATTACCATTAAGTAGTAAGTGGGTAAAGTCTCTATGAGCTAGGGTTTAACAAGATCACCATTGCTTTAATCCTTAAGATAGATTATAATCAAGTAATCAGGGTGCTTTATGCGGATGCTTTATACGGATGCTTTAATTGTGACAAAATTAATGTGTCTAGGTCTTAGGATGATGTCCCGCCTATGTTTAAGAATAATATGCCTCTTCAAGATAAGTAATCATTGCATTGAATAAACAAACCAACGTTCTAATCAGATTAATGATGGCTAATACAGTATTCTATCATAAGGCTCGATCACCCTTTTATCTTCTGTTAATTTGCTTGTGTGGGTTAAAGTGTCTTGAATTAATTATAGTCACCAACCAAACCCGTGCCAGTCTCTCAGCCTGAAACCTCTCTTTTACCTGTTATAACTAGGATTAGAACTAACATAGGATTAGCATAGGTTTGACTTAGATTAGAATTAACTTAGATTAGATAACCAAAATTTAAATAAATTGAGAGATTTAACATCGCTTCAAGTGTTCGACACCCTACTTACCACGAATCTACCACCGACTGGGTACACTGCCCGTTAAAGTGTTGTTGTTGGTTAAGTTGGCAAAATATAAATTTAAAATTTAAATCATAAAAATATACACCACACAACGACACATAAGGTTTCTAGTTGATGACATCAAATAACGTCTATTTTATAACATCATTCATCCCATGTAATTAACCTATTTTGTATAATTATTGCAAAGAATTGTTACTTAATCGTTTATATTTGAGAATTGCATTAATTACGGAGTACTTGGTGACTATTAGCAAAAGGCACGCATTCTGGAGCTTAAACGAAGATATTTTGAAGATTAACTATTCTGACAACCAATATGCTGTATCCAACAAGGAAGATACGGCGTATCCGTGCCTGCACTTACCAAGGACCACAAAGGAAACAAGTCTAATACACCGTATCCAGGAAAGGAAATACGCCGTATTCAAGCTATATGGGAGTTAAATATTTTGGATAATATCTAACGTGGTCCCTACTCTAAGAAACTCTAATACGCCGTATCCAATACCTTGGATATGCCGTATCGACACCGACTCCAGATCCTATAAATACAAAACTCAAAAATGAGTTTTAAGTGTGCTAAATCATATTCTCGATACCTAAATCATAAAGGTCGATTTTTAGAAGAGAAAAAGTGCAGAAGAGGTCTTGCAACGCATTCCAATCCATAGGAGACAACATGTAATTTCTTATACTTTTGTAATCGTTTTGTTTTTGGTATCATTCATTAACTCGGTTAGTTTACCTTGGCTAAGCCATTACTCTTGTATTAATTATGATGTTTGAAGGCTAATACCTTTGGGTATTAGCCGTTATTATAAAGATCTGAATGTTTGGTTTTATTTATATCTCGATTGCTTAATTTATCATTGATTTATTGATTATGTTTATCACATGATACTTGTTTACGTGCTTAAGTATGCGACTATCATTCAACTGGGTTTAGTCCTACATATTTAATGCACTGCAACTTCGGTATTGTTTGGGCGTAGGCTAAGATTCTGGGATAGCTCTCCATATAGTAATACGTATAGGTCGAACAAATAGGATTACTAATAATGCCATGCTTGCCTTGATTGAACTGGTTGTACCGTAGAAGGTAGTGGCTTAGTACTAACTAATAACGTTCTGATCATTGGTATAGTTTGGATTGTGGACTACTACCTAACACAAGTTACCGTTAACCAGTAAGTGGGTAAAGTCAGGGTTCGTTTGACATACACGGTGTCGTCCTCTAGATGAATTATAATCAATATATAAGGATGCTTTATGTGTATGCTTTAATTGTGACAGAATTAATGTGTCTAGGTCTTAGGATGAAGTCCCGCCTAAGTCTAAGAATGATATGCCTCTTCGAGATAAGTAATCATTGCACTGAATAAACAAACCAACTTCTAATCGGATTAATGATGGCTAATACAGTTTTCTATCATAATGCTCGACCGCTCTTTTATCTTCTGTTAATTTGCTTGTGTGGGTTAAAGTGTCTTGAATTGATTGTAGTCACCACCAAACCCGTGCCAGTCTCTCAGGCTGAAAACCCCCTTTTACCTGTTAGAATTAGGATTAGAACTAACATAGGTATAGCATATGTTTGACTTAGATTAGATAACCAAGATATAAATAAATTGAGAGATTTAACCTCGCTTCAAGTATTCGACACCCTACTTACCACAAAATCTACCACTGACCAGGTACACTGCCCGTTAAAGTATTGTTTTTGGTTAAGTCGACAAAATATAAATTTTAAACTTGAATCATAAAATATACACCACACAACGACACGTCAAGTTTTTGGCGCCGCTGCCAGGGAGTGAGATTTAATCTTGATGTTTATTTTATATTTTAGTTTTTAACATTAGATCTAACCCTTAGGATTAGTATAGTTTAGAGTAGTTTATATTCCTGCTTGTTTGCTTACTCTGTTTGTGTTATATGACGTATTCAGTTCACTAAATACGACGTATTGATTATTTTTTTTTTCCTAGTAAGATTGTTACAGGATGGAAGATCCGAACATTACTATGGAGGAATACATCAGGCTCGAGGAAGAAAAAGCTCGAAAATGTAGGAAAGTGTTTAACTGGGAAACTGCTAAGTATGGTAAAATCTGGTATGATGAAGACATTCACGACCTCAGATCCATTGAAACCGAATTCCCAGCTATAGCCTTTAATGACAGGGTATCATCAGGTGAAACACTATCTTGTGAACCCACAGTAAGTTCTCTTAACGATGAAATTGAATTTAGAATTTCATTTGACGATTCTGACGATGAAGATTACACGGTAATTTATGACAAAAATTCATTTTCCTATAAAATAATTTATGTCGACAATTTGAAAACGGATTCAGAAAATGATAATGATAAAGTCAATATGCATTCGTTTCTGTTACCCGAGCCTAAGGTCAGTTATTTTGATGATTTAGACTACTTTAAAGATTTTGAGAATGAATTTCCAGCCATTGTTTACAATGATGCTCTAACGTTTAAATTAGATTTCTTAACTGAACCTACTGTAAGTCCTCAACATGTCGATGAATTTAATTTAAAAGATAAAACATCGTTGTCGGAATGTGATGAAGAGGATCAAAATGTTTTATACTTTAATGATCTATTTCATTTTAACATAATTTATCCTGATGATTCAAAATTGGATAAGGACAATGATGATAATAAAATCGATATTAATTAATCTTCGAGGGGTAATGTAATAAATACCGATGATGGTGCCTATACACAAGGGTCAAATAAGCTTTTAGAAACAAGTCATGATACATCTAATAAATTTTTCAAAACTAAATTTTTTATCTAGGAATTAAATTTTAATATCATGACTTGGAATCATCTTAACAAAGGGATGTCATTCATTTTCCTAATCAAGAATTTTTATGTGTTGTTTGGCATCCCGTTCGACCCCAAATTGTTTTATAAGGATGGGATTAAATTTGGGCAAGTCTAATTTAAATACTTTTCTGTAAACAAAAGTGCTTGCCGGGAGACAACCCGGAATGTATTTTTAATTTTTTATCGAGTCTGTCTTCCCAGATTGTCTATACGGCATATCCAAACCTCATGGATACGGCGTACTGACTATCTGGACGTTATCTAGTCCTTATTTTCATCACAGTCGATACGGCGTATTCGTTAAACGAATACAACGTATTCAACACAGGTATCAATACGGCGTATCTTAGGGTATGGATATGGCGTATCGATTACCTGTACAGTTTTAGGTTTTTATTTCGAGTCTAACCAACGAATACACAGAGATAGAGTTGCATTTGTTTTCTAAGAATTTACACAGGACCTACTGGAACAAATCGACAACGTTGGTGAATCTAGAAATCTTAAAGTGTTGGAGTCTTGAAACTTCAAGGCGGTTGTTCAACACAAATTCTTGCTCAATAAACTCAACATGGAGAATCTACTGAGCAAATATCAGGGGAGTTTCTCATTCTAATTCTTTTTAATTCCCGTATTTAATGTTTTATCTATACAATGAGGACGTTGTATAATTCAAGTGGGGGATGGAATTAGAATGTTTACTTGTCCTAATTTTCACACTAAAATGCATAAATTATACTCAAATTTAAAAAAAAATTAAGCATACTTTTGTGAAATTACTTGATTCATAACCCGCACGCAATAACCCTTGTAATATATTGTGAGGTTTAAATTGGTAAATTTAGGATTACAACCAAAATGGCCTATACATGATTGTTTATTAACTAACTACACGGTTAGTTAACGTCCACTTTAAACCTTTCACACTCTTATCTTTAGAGTGATGATCCACTTGAACAACCCGTCAGTGCAATCCTATTAGGACAATTTACATACATTTATTTGTTTCGTTACACCCTTAAACAAAACCTTAACTACCTGTTAGATTAAGTTTAATTTACAGTTGCTAGTTGCTTAAAGTGTAAAGTCTATATTTCCCGAGTCCTGTGTTATTTTCTATCTTTGGTGCGGTTGGAAATTTGTACATTGCAAATGAGAATGTATACTAGTAGTCAAAGCTCATGTGATTTTACTACATTCATAATTAATGGTGAATTCAAAGAACGAAGAAATTACCGAAGGAATTATCCGAAATTATTATGATCGTGAAGATGGTGAAACTACATCGAGATTTAAAGTATAGTTAGAAAAAAAAGAGAAAAAGAAAGTTTGAAGATAATCATTTCGCGAAAGAGCATTAACGAAGGAATTATACGAAGGATGATTAGTCGTGATACGTCGACAAAATCACCGATGGTAGTGTATTGTTACAAAGTGGAAGATATCGCCACTTACCTTGTAGAGTATGTAAAGTTTTGGGATGATTGGGGAGTTGACCGTTATGGGAACGCCAACTTAGGTTGTTGTTTTTGATCTATGATCAAGACGTTGTAAATAGTTGTGTCTTTGTCATAATAACGGTCGGGAAAATAAGTGTCTAGCAACTTGTACTTTAAGCCTTAATCTATTTGTTTCTTGATTTTTATTTAACAACAATTTACTTCCCTCTCACCTAATGATTAACCTCTGGTTTTACGTGAATGAGGAGCCATACGAACATGCATGTCTATTCTGTCGTTCCAGGTGTGTATGCATGTCTTGTACCTTGTTGGTTTACGACTTTTGGTGAAAGTTAGAAGGTTCCTACCCTATATCATTCTTCATCCTAACCGTTGGTTAAATTCGAATGGGGATGTGATCGAACACTCATGTCTATCCCGGCGTTCCGGGTGTGTATGTGTGCTTCAGCTGCCTTGTTGGAGTGGTACTTCTGGTGAAAGATTGTAGAATGATCAAACCGTACGCCTTTCCATACAAAAACCCATATTTACCTTTATAAACTTGTTACTCCTTGGCTTTAGTGGTGGAGATGTGTATCCTTGCCAAGCTTATGATAGAATACTCGTCATGACCGAGCAATTGAGCGAATTAGTTACATGTTACCACCTAAATTAGTTGAGTGATTTGAGTGTTTTCATCTTCCTATTTCGTGAGGTGTTTGGTTGTGTACTTGTAATAGATCGAATAAATGCTTTAACAGAAAATATCCTTAGGGATACATTTTTGTAAACTTTTAAAGGCTACTTGAGGACAAGTAGGATTCAAGTGGGGGGATATTTGATGACATCAAATAACGTCTATTTTATAGCATCATTTATCCCATGTTATTAACCCATTTTGTATGACTATCGCAAGGAATTGTTACTTAATCGTTTGTATTTGAGAATTGTAGTAATTTTGAAGCATTTGGCAAAAGATGGAGAAAAAGACGTGTTTTGAAGCATAAACGAAGAGTTTAAGAAAGTCGACTGATTCTGACATCGATACGTCGTCTCATGCTTTGAACTAAGACGTTCGTATCTAAATACTTTGAAGAACTCAAGACCATTGCCTAACTTTGAAGAATACGCCATTGATACGCCGTATATGATACTTTGGTCAAAAATCAAGAAAAACACATTTTTAGCCAATACTTCGTATCCAAAAACCTAATACACCGTATTGCCAATACGCCGTATCCAAAAATCAGATACGGCGTATCCAAATTCCTGGGCAAATTTTGGAATATTTTATTCTTGGAGCCCACGCCAAGTCATCCAATACGTCGTATTGAGCTTCTCAATACGCCGTACTCGAACAAGACTGCTGGACCTCTATATTATATAGAACGACCCTAACTCATTTTGAATATGCAAGTGAATCCTAAACCACCAATCGACCAGAGACGATCAGAATAGCCTAGAAGGTCAGAAAAGAGCCTCAAGATCATAGGAAAACTCTTGTAATCTTCGCGCAACCGAATACGCGTTCGATCGAGGTTTCTTTACTTTAATCGTTCATATATCAAACCGTGTGTATTTTTACAATGACTATGGGCTGATACCTTTAGGTATCAGCCATGTTTATGAAGATCTAATGTTTGGTTTGTTTATCTCGATTGCTTAATTTATCGTTGATTGTTGTTTATGTTTATCAATTTATATTCGTTTACGTGCTTAAGTATGCGACCTATCATTCAACTGGGTCTAGTCCTACATATTTAATGCGCTGCAACTTCGGTGTTGTTTGAGCGTAGGCTAAGAGTCTGGGATAGCTCTCCATATTGCAATTTATATATCTAGAATCATAGGATCACAAATATTAACCTATATTTGCCTTTAGTTTAGTAAGATTAGTTGAGCCATAAGGTGACCTTGGTATCAACGAGTACGTTCTTATTTCATTGGTAAAGACTCGGACAGTAGACTACTAGTATATAAATCGCCGTTAAGCAGTAAGTGGGTAAAGTCTCATTGAGCTAGGGTTTAGTAAGAGTACCATTACTTAGATCCTAAGATAGATTATAATCAACATAAGGATGCTTTATGCGGATGCGTCTAATTGTGACAGGATTAGCGTATCTATGTCTTAGAAAGAAGTACTGCCTAAGTCTAGGAATGATATTCCCTTCGAGATAAGACAATCATTGCACTAAATAAACAAACCTGCGTTTTATTAGATTATTCATGGTTGGTACGTTTTCCTTACATTAGTTCTCGACCATTCCTCTATCGTTTGCTTGTCTTCTTGTATGTGTTTATTGCTTTACTTGTCATCAAAACCTTAGGTTAGATACACAAAATCGTGCCAGTCTCTCAGGCTCAAACCCCCCTTTTGCATTAGTTTTAGGTTTAACTTAGATAACTAAAATACTGATAGAATTAGGATTAACGCTCTCGCTCTTAGTGATAGACACCCTACTTACCAATGAAACTATAATTGACCAGGTACACTGCCCGTTAAAGTGTTGTTTTTAGGTATAGTCGGCATAAAATAAATAGTAAAACTTGATACATAAATAACACCTACACAACGACAAATGAGAGATATTCTCACAAATACTATGATTCGTGAGTAAGAATTAATCTGTTCCCAATTTGGACATTGGAAAATAAATTGATGTTTCTGGACTCCTAGTTTGTTATAAAATGCTTCAGGATATTGTTATTAAATTCAAAAATTTTCAATCCCCCCAGAGATAAATGGAATTCACTCCCAATTCCATAACACGATGGTGTCTTGCTTACCTTCTAGGTTGGATCCATATTGAGTACACGCTCGGTATACTCAATTTTCCAACCTTAATAGCTTTAGAGGTAAAGTAGTTAAAGTCATCAAGGATCAAACAATATCAATAGATTGGGCATACCATAAAATTATGGCATTCCATGATGATTGATATTGTGAGACAATCCCACAATTCTTTAGATGAACTTATACTCTTTGGCTTACATACTTGCCAACTAAGTCAAACCAAATGACATCAATAGTATTTTCAAGCCGATTGCATGGTTTATATATAAGTATTTGATTAAGTAAATAACTTCATGTGTACGTCATGACAAGAAGACATATACATTAGATTTCTTACTATTCATTTTAATTCTTTGATCAACTCAAGGACTTCATGTAAATGTCTTAACAAGATGTTAGCCTTAAAATGTTAAGTCAAACAAAGAAAGTAAAAGTCATTATAGACTGAGTCGGGTCATTATGTTTTAGCAACTTTGTAACAATCGTAATAGACTAGAAATGGACTCGGGCTTGATAGTTAATCTAACATTGTATGCGTTACGGGCCAAAATCCCAAACAAAGTCAAGCCTGGTCCACCCTAGCTAATCCCAAACGCCTAAGGGCTTGGGATTGCTATAAATACCCCTTTTTCCACACATGAAAAGGGGGTTGGTTTTTTTGCTTATTCACGCATAGAAAGAAAACATTCCTTCCACATCTCTCTCTCTCTCTACGATTCTCTCTCTCTTTCTATGTCTAGATTTCTAACAAATTTGTGATTAAGAAGATGACTTAGAATTGGGATAACAAGTGGCATCAATAGCTCGGGGTAGAAAAAAGGGTGGTTGGGCTTATTTTGTAGTTTTTTCTAGCTTATTTGGGCTTATTATCATGTTTTGGGTTATAACGATTTGGAAAACATTAAACTTGATCTAAAAAATGACTAATTTCAACTTTTTGTTTAGTTTTTTATTTAGTTTAAAACGTGTTTTAGCATATATTTGTAGAAAATGTTTACGCTTTTTGTATTAAAATCGTTGTTAATCTTATTCTTTGGGTCGTTTTTGTTTCATTTTGAGTTAAGCGGTTTAGAAAAAGCTAGGACACAAGGACGATCTATTGTGTTGTTTAAAACGACAAGGACACAAGGACTTTAAGCAATTTAACTCTATTTTGAATTCAAGCAAAATACATGGACAAATTTCATGCGATTTAAGTTGCTCTATGCGATTTAAACTTCGTGTGAAATAACATTTATGTGGTTTACATTGCAAAAGGATTATGCGATTTACCTCCAACCAATTTAAGTTTACACGATCATGCGGTTTAGCATTTCATGCGGTTTAACCAATCAGTGGAAATTCGCCTCTTTTATATGTTTTGCTTATGCGATTTTTAACTGGGTAATTATAAAAATCAATTGCGGTTTAAGTTTCAAACTTATGTTATTTAACTTGCACCTCTTGTGGTTTAACATTCTTGTGATTTAACTTTGTTTGTAGTTAAGTTTTGTTTATGTGGTTTAGCAGCTTAAGTTCAAACAGTTTAGGGTTTACAAATTATGTGGTTTAAGTTCCAAGCGGTTTAAGTTTGAGTTCAGACAATTTATAGTTCAAGCGGTTTAGGGTTTTTCATTCAAGAAATTTAATATTTCAAGCGGTTTAGGGTTTGAGAATCAAGCGATTTACGTTCGTAATTTGTGGTTTAACATTCAAACGTGATCACCAAGTGTTTTCGAGCTCAAAGAGTGAGTGAAATCGGTTATTACCGAGTTATAACCTAGTCTGGGTCACTAGGGTTTTGAGGTTTTGCAAGTTACAAGCCCTAGACGGGTTTTCCAAGATATAACCTCCAAGTTGAAACTTCTTTGCACTGTTAGTCCTCATTAGTTCCAACTTAACGACCGTTATCCAGATTCAACAAGACCCTTAACCAGAAACATATTGCACCGTCAGTCCTTGTATGCATTGTTTCTTAACGACAGTTAACGAAACAACAAATAACCTTTCAAGACTTCATAATTTCACCGTTAGTCCTTCGTTAACAAACAAACAAACAACGTTACTTCACAAACCAATACACTTTATCTAATTAAGATCCAATACTTTTTTTCGCATATCAATTCATCTGACTTCATCAAACACCAAATGTCACAGTGGACATCATGGCAGCTGGTTTCAAGGAACGTCCACCAATGCTTGCACTGGGTAGCTATGTATAATGGAAATCACATTTCATGAGATACGTTGACATGAAACCCAACAAAGATCAAATTAGGCAATGCATTGAAGAAGGTCCTTACGTATTAACTAAACTCGTTACTCAAGTAGTTCTATCATATGGGGATAATCCAGCACAAGCACGTGTTGTTCGAGAAGAAACATATGATAATACCAGTCCAGAGAACAGAAAATTAATCGATGCTGAAGCAAAAGCAATTCATATGATCCTGAATGGAATTGGTAATGACATATACTCAACAATGGATGCTTGTCCTAATGCTTGGGAAATGTGGCTTGCTATTGAACATTTGCAGCTAGGATAGTTAGTTAACATTCAGGATATTAAGACTAAAATTGTTTTGGGAATTCGGTAAGTTCACTTCAAGGGACGGGGAATCAATTAAGTCATGTTACACCAGGTTTTACAGAATGATGAATTAAATATGATGTGTCGTCGTGTAGGTGTTATTTATGTTTTCAAGTTTTACTATTTTTATTTTGTTGGACTTTATCTAAAACAACCTTTTTACGGGCAGTCATCACGTCAGGTTACCCGATCCTGGATGGAAGTTTCGTAGTAAGATTTGGTGTCATCTTAAGGTGGAAGTTAACTCTCAATTCTACTGGTATTTTATTTATCTAGGTTTAGTACTAATCTAACCTAATTATTCTAATTAAACCTAAACTAACGCAAGAGGGGGGGTTTTTAGCCTAAGAGACTGGCACGAGTTTAGTTCTAATTACTACTAAGGTTTTATTGACAAATAACACACACAAGTGATTAACAAAAGATTGAAAAGTGGTCAAATGTGAGGAAAACATATTAGCTAGTTTAATTTAATAATATGCCTTGATTGTCTTTTCGTGTAATGATTGTATTAATTTGTTGGTGGTATATCATTCCAAAGTTAGGTAGATCTTTCTCCCTTGACTCGAGGATTATCGCTAGTTTATCCTGTCACAATAACCTAAAACCTCACATAAAGCTACACCGTTTGTTATAATCATATCTAGGAATCTATACTGGTGGTTAGTGGAATCCTAGCTCATGGTAGGCTTTACCAACTTAATGCTTAATAGGAAATTCATATAATTGTATTCCAGCCCAATTAACTACTATGGAATCTGGACGTTTTGTGTAATTCCTAAGTCAACGGCTTGTCTTCCTATCCTATTTAACCTTTTATATTAGGAACATGGCTTTTTATTAGTGATCTAGTATTCTAGCTATATGAGCACAAGTGTTATATGTTCCATCTCCAGAATCTTAGCTTCCCCCCCAATCACACCGATGTTGTCTAGCGCATTAAATTGTAGGACTAGACCTAGTTAACTGATAAGGAAAACACATACTTATGCACATAAACGGGTATGGAGTTGATTAACATAATTCAACATGCAACGATAAAGAAACAATCGGTATAATAGACAAATCAAAACTTTTTATTTATCATAAACATGGCTAATACCTAAAGGTATTAGCCGATAGTCATTGTAACAATACACGAAATCATAGATGAACGATTAAACATAATGCTAACCGAACGCGTATAGTGGAATGTAGAGATTACAAGCGTTTTCCTATCGATTAGACCACTTTATAGGACCTTCATGGCTTAATAGATCTTCTGAAAATCAAACTTGGTGGTAAATTGAATGTCTTACAACTGTGTTTAGGGTTTTGTATTTATTGAGTTTTTTTGGGAAAAAGAATCATACGCCCTATCGGGGCGATGTAAGGATAGGCGTTTTGGTGGATCTTCTTAGAATATAGGACACGATTGATATCTTCCTGTATCTTCATTATACTGTTTAAAATACGGCGTATAGATTTTCCTGGATACGGCGTATAGATCTTTAAATCTTCATGGTTTCTTGTGAAGTGTAGGCATAGATACGTTGTATCTTCCTTGATGGATACGGCGTATTAGATGTTAGAATAGTATTCTTCATATTTCTTTGTTTAAGCTCCAGAATGCGTGCATTTTTGCTAATCTTCACCAAGTTATCCCATTATTCTGCAATTCTCAAATACAAACGATTAAGTAACAATTCTTGCAATAATTATACAAAATGAGTTATTTACATGGGATAAATGATGTTATAAAAGTGACGTTATTTGATGTCATCAAAATGGTTAGGAACAAGTTGAAGGTTGACACCATGCAGGTAAATGTTCGGTTTCTACAACAACTTCAACCAAAATGGTCAAGATTTGTGACGATTGTTAAGCATGTCAAGATTTGGACCAAAGCCTATATCCAAACTCTTTGACCATTCATAAATAACAACATCAAAATGAAGTTAATGAAATTCGAGCTGAAAGAATAGCCATGAATGCAAATCCACTTGCACCTGTTGCTGCTACTCAACATTATCCATATACTTATCCTCAAGCACATCAAGCACCAAAACCTTACAAAACTCATGCAACATCATCAAGACAAACACCATCAACCAGATCTCATGCTACTACCAAAAACAAGGCAAAGAGATTGTCAAAGCACCTTCACCTCCATCCGAGTCAGTATCTAAAGAAGACAGTGATAAGTAGATTCAAAAAAGCTTGGCACTCATTGCAGAGACATTCAATAAAATCTACAATCTTGCCAAAAACAACCTCGGAACTTTATCAAACTCCAGAAACAAAAATGTAGATACTTCTCTAAGAACTGGGAATGACAGATAGACTGGGTAGTTTAGGAATCGAAGGTGAGTGACAATTTCTGGGAACAAGGAAACTATAGGAAATCAGGTTGTTCGGTAATGTAGGATATAATGTTTCAATTTCAAAGGGTTTGGGCATTTTTCTAAGGAGTGAAGATCAACTAAGCGGGTCAAGGATTATGAGTAACATAAGGAAAAGGTGTTGCTATGCAAGAAAGAGGTTGTCGGTATTCAGCTGAGTGTAGAACATAGTGAATGGCTTTAGGACACAAATGATAAGCCTGGTGAACAATAGTTATAAGCATATTACATGTACATGGAAAAGATTCAGAAGGTCTTAACTACGGCTGGTGACAATTCTGGACCTACCTTTGACACTGAGACATTAAAAAAGGTGCAATCTAACGACGACTATAATGTGTTTTCCATTGAACGACATCACTCTAAGAAATCCGAATCTATTAATGATACATATGTGGTGGAAAAGATTGATAGAAATGTCACTCCTGATTCATCAGATATGAGCACTAACGAACGAGGGTTGACCAGAATGCTGAAGAACCCGAGGATGGAACGTGTGTTGCTTTATCTTTAATTGCTTAGTTATAAAACTTGATTTGTTGATGAAAACAAGAAAATTCAAAAACAAATTAAGAAAGCAAACACGTCTCTAACTAAAGATCTTGAAAAAAGCAAGCAAGATCTTTGGTATTCAAATGTGAGCTTGAGAAGAAAAAAGTTTTTCAAACAAACCACAAAAAAGAGAAAGTTAAACTTGAATGTCAAAAAGCTCTTGGTTTACTGGCAGAACTTAAATGACAACATGATGAATCTTCAAAAACGCTCAAGATATGTAAACCTTTTTACGTGTTAAATGGGAAATGTCAAGCTTGTAAACCATATATCTATGAATGAAAGACAAATTTCTTAAATTTAAAAAGAAAAACAACAACAGAAAAAAGGATATCAAAAGCAAAGAGGATAAAGACATTGACAAAATGATTGCTTTGGAAAACCAAGTAAAGTTTTTAAACGACATTGTTAATAAAACTGGTCAATCTACACAAACCGTTTATATACTAATTCCTAAACCGAGTTTAGTGATTACAATGGTAAATATTCTATTAGTTTTTCAAATCCTGAGTACCTCAAGAGAGCTCAATAGGAGAAACCTTGCTTGTACAATGTTAAATATGACAAGAATGATCTTGCGAATTTGTTTGTTCCCGAAAGTGAAGAAACTATCCGTCTTGCAAAAGAGAGTAGATTAAAAGTGGGTGATTTAGTAAAACCATACGACTATACAAAACTAAATAACCTTTATGATCTTTTTGTCCCATGGCAACAAAAGTCTCGTGATTATTTATATTTTGCAAATGATTTGGAAAATAATATTTTCATAACACCTTTTCAGAAACTAACAACTCATTTGGTGAAACGTATTGAATATTTGCCTACTAAAGCTTTCATGAGCAAAAGTAAGCAAGCATTTGATGTGCTTTAAATTAACATTGACAACATCAGATCTGTAGTTGAATTAAACTTGACAAGACGTCTTGAAAGCATTTGGCAAAATCCAATTACTCACAATATAAAGTGCTTGTAAAAGACATTTTAATTCCACTTGCATAAGACACTGTGTGTCACACCCCGTAAGTTTTAGGTCAACATTTTTATCCTTTTTATATTCTCTATGACTTTTACATTGTTTCGTTTGAACTGACAGGTTACCAGAAAAGATAATCCGCGTAAATCCTGAAAAACGTCATCAGGAAGCGTCCCGACAAGAGTTATTAATTAATTTAGGCCTTTATAAGGAGATATTTTAAACTTTTTTTTTTTTCTAAATGTTCTTGATTTTTAATCACTTTTCGATATTAATTTAGGGTTTTATTTTTAAATTGCGTTTTTTCGCGTTTTTGACTAAAACGAAACCCCGAACCATAATTCTTGTCGTCCAAACTCTTAGTTTTGTCCCATCTCATTTCATTAAGTGAAAAAGTTCATTCATATCTTCCCCCTCCATAAATTTCGGACGCCCAAAACCATAACTATATCACCTTGAACTCAAAATTAAATAAAAGGCATCTATTTTTGAAACATGCACCCATGTGTACATGCAAGTATAGAAAATGACACATGAGAGTGTCACTCTCATGTGTAGACATCCCATGCAACCTTCACATGTGTTACTTACACATTCTTACACTCTTTGACTTGTAATTTTGAACCATGACCATGTTGCTTGAACCATTAGCTAGAAAAAATATGAACCATGGTCCTTGGGGTTTTTAGGGGTTTTTTGGATCGAACATCATATACAACCTTTTGTGTGTTGGTCACTTATTACACAAAACCATGAAACCCTAAACCTTCCTTTGGCCTATATATACTGATGTGTAGTTTTATACATGTAATAAAATAATATACTTATAGAGAAATTAAGGAAATCCCCAAGTAACCCTTGGACAATTCCACTCACAAAGATATATATAGAATACGTATATTACCGGATAAGTATGATCACCCGGGTCGTTTCTCCAACGACTAGTTGAAATTGAAACCCTAGTTAAGCTTGGATTCTGATTTGAATGAAGCAAAGATATTTTTGATAATCTATATCTACTAAATTAAAAGCAATAATTAAAATTGAACAATTAAAGGCAATTTAAGCAATTTAAACAAATACGGAAAACAAATAAAACGCGACTAATAAGCAAATAAACTAAAATTTAACCCTAAAAAATGTAAACTTAATTTCTAAACCTATGATAAGACAAAAGAAAATTTTAGGAAAAAGAAAAATATTTTTTTGATTATTTTTTAATTTATTAAGAATTAAAAAAACTAGTTTAATCTTATAATTAATCTTAAAATATAGCAAATTAAGTACTAAAAATTTGGAAAAATGTTTTTAAGTAGAAAAGTCTAAAATATTATTAAGCAAAGAAAACTATTTTTAACTTTTTTTATATTAAAATCCTATTTTTAATTTAAAATAAAAGCTCAACATAGAATTTAAGATCTAAAAAGTGTAAAAATGATTTTACTGGATGGAAACCTAAAGTTATTTTTTATAAAACTAAAAACTATTTTTTGTATTTTTCTGAAATGTTTTCTATTTTTTATGTATTTTTTTAAGATTTTAACTTTCGAAAATTGATTAAAAATAAAATTTAAGCTAGAAAAATCTAAAAAATAAAAAAAAAAACAAAAAAAAAAAAAAAAAAAAAAAAAAAAAGAATTCAGGGTAAATCCTAAATACTAGCAGTACACAGAAAAAATAAGAAAACAAAATGCTAAACGAATAAGCCCTCAAATGAGCTTATTAGGGCTACGACTTATTTATAAAAAAAATTTGAAAATGTGAACTAGTATTTAAAGGAAAAGAGAAACAATGACGGATGAGCTATTGAAGCAAACTGGTTAACACGTTGGTACTATAACTGAGAGGTCGTGGGTTCGAGTGTGGGCAACCCCTTTTTGCTATTTTTTTTTTAACTTTATAGAAAAACTAAATATTGGGACTTAAAGAGGACTCAAAATTAGAAGCAATTTTAATTATAAAGGTACTATGCTGATAAAACCACTAATGAGCTTAAAAACAGCTTTCAAAATGCTGTGTCAGAAAGGGGGCTTTTGCTCTTACTATACTTAATATGAGCTACTATAAGCTAATCCTAATAATCTTAAAGCTATCTTTAATCTACCTTCTAGCCTAATAGGAATGAAATGAAAAGAATAAGCTAATAAGCGTACCAGTACTAACTACAAACTATCAGTACTAACTTAAAGTTAGAACTGGTGAACAAATAGACAAGAGGACTTCTTTGTGCTTAAAAATAAGCACTCAATAAGCACTTCAAGATTAGTAACTTAACTTTTATTAAAATCTGACTTAAAAACTATATGAAAATGCATTTTTAAAAGATTTTGGAAAACTTTAGCTTAATGAAAAAGCAGTTTGAAATCAGCCTTAATACTTAACTTTTGACAGATTGAGTTCTTTGAATGAAAAAGCAAAAGTTCATTTTAAACACTGAAAACAGATGATAAAATAAGCTACAGTCTAAAAACTAAGTACAAACTTAAAAACTATGATATATGAACTATTTAAAAACTGAAAATCAAATCCTAACTCCTATTTTATCCTGATGAATTTAGAACTTAAAATTGACACTTATGCTGAAAAATCTTGCTGATGCATTTGACACTCAATTAACCTTGACTCAAATCACTTAAGTGCAGACCTAATAACATGCTTTCAAACACTTTAAATCATCTAAAATAGGAAGTAATAAGCTAAGCTATAACTAAAAACAGATTTGAGCTAAATGAGCAAGCTATTCCAAAGAGACTTTAATAAAAACTAATGAAAACTTGAAGTGACATATGACCTACTTATATAACTCTAAAACAGGCTTAGATAGAAGATATTTAACCAAAATTTATGGAACCCAAATGGTCACAAACAGCACTAACCTATGGTTAGTGATGTTGTGCCAAACACCCCTTTAACTATACTAATACTCTTTTTAAGCTTATGAAACACTTATTTAAGGTTAAATATGCAATTACTAGATATGAAAGCTATAATAAGGATATATAAATGAAAACCAATAAGCAAATAAGCCAGAAAATAATAAGCTAATACTATGCTAATATTTTTTTAGGTTTTTATAATTTTTTAAAGGCAATTAATAAAATACTAAATTCTAAACATTAAAAATTAAAAACAGAAAGTTGAAAATGATTAATAAGCTAGAAGAAAAACAGATAACCACAAATAAGCAAACAGGAAAGCAAATTAAGCAACTATTAACTGAAAATTAAGGCAGAAAAGCTAAACAGAGAACTTACTTGAAACCTTAGCTTAACAAAGGTTAGAATTAACTCAATTGAGCATCAACAGCTTTTGCTTTTTTTTTTTTCATTTTTACCCCCCCCCCCCCCCCCCCCCCCCCCCCCCCCCCCCCCTTTTTTATGGCTTATCAAAGATAAGCCAGTAAAAAGTCCATGGGAGCTCTTCCATGTTTACCCCTTCCAAAGCTTATAGGTCCAAATTAACAAAGTATTTAAGCTGATTTAAGATTGAAAGTAGTGATTTAAGACAATTTAAGCTCAAATCATGAGTTTAAAGACTCATGAGAGCTATCATGAGCTTATGTACAGTAGCTTATGAAAAGAGCTTATAAGTGAAACAGTTTATTAAGACTAAAGATGACTTTTATTAAAGCTTGAAAAGAAATTACAATTCTTCATTAAAAAGGAAATTACATTTAACTAAGAAAAAGGAAATTACATTTAAAATAAGCTGATAAAATAAGCTACCTATACTACTCCTACTCCTACTCCTCCCTAGATAGTGAATGTGTGTGAAGGTGAGGGCTATTTATAGCCAGTTGGTGAAGCTTCTAGTCTCTCCTGCCTTGCTCTCCAATCCTTCAATCTCATCCCTTGAATCTCTTAATCATTGGATCATGATTCATAGCCGTTGGATCATTTGTGGACACTTGAGGATTGCCAAGCTGTCATTCTTTGATTGTGACAGCTTATGCTTTCTTTGAGTGTTGTTTTAGTGTAAAAACCTAAATCCCTTGTGCTTTCTAGCCATCCAACGTATCATTCCTTTCTTGGTATTGACCAATGAGGAGGCTTGATGATGTAATGACCATGTACACATGTTCCTTGACCGTTGAATTGTCCAAATTATCCTTTAATTATAAAAAGCCCTTTGATATGAGGCAAGGGTAATTTAGGGAAGATGATGAATAGTAAGATTGGATCTTGGCGCCAAATTTTGTTTTTTTAACTGAATACGGGTTAAAATAAATTTAAACTTTGGGCGAATGGCATTTCTAGTCCCTCTCATTCGTTTTCTCATTTTCTAGTTATAAACTAGTTCTAGAAATTGCAAAACTGGCCCTTGTGGTTTATGAAAAGGGAAATGGGCTAGGGTTTTGGGCTTATGAATCCGGGTGAGGCCCATTTAGGGTTTAGAAGGCCCATTAAGCTTTTTAGGGCTCAATAAGGGTTTCTATGGCCCATTAAGATATGAGGGGATATTTTTGGCTTTTTGTGAAACTTAAAGGACTGGAATTAGATTATTGTGAGGTTTTGTCTTGTAGTGGTTTACTGCTGTTGACCATGTTGACTGGAGCTTGACTTTTCTGGCTTCGGCTTTGATTCTTTGGCTTCTTTTTGTACTCTTCTGATTCTCGTGTCCGTGCTTGCCCGTTTTTGACTGTTTTCTTGTGATTTTAGATATATCCGTACCTGCACACACAAAACATAAATACAAGCACATTTTTGCCATTTTTGGTCTGTTTTGGGTTTAATTGGGTTATTTTAGGTATTAACGGATATGTGTATTTTACACTTATCAAAATTCCCCAAACTAAACGTTTGCGGTGTCCTCACGCAATATCACTGGCCTTATAACTCAATTATACCTCGAAAATTCCCAAAAACTAAACCTTTAAATAGTAGCATAGATTTTTGTTAAGGAGATTAAGAGATCACAAAGGTTATAAAACCGTTTCTATTTTCAATTTTTTTCTCTTTTTATGATTTTCCTTGATAATTAAACTTACCTAATAAATCTTATTTGTGTGACATATGTATTGTTTTTCATTACCTAATGGTAACTTTATGGATCATAAACCAAAAAAGCACAATTAAGTGTATAAAAAGAATAACTTCATCACCCCGATTTTTAACTTTTCCCATGCTAAGCTTAAAAACAAGATCAATTGTTAATTACAAGTCATGTACTAACACTACTCATTAAAATAGCTAGATGTGTATTTACTTTCTCCCACAAATCCTACTTTTGTATTCAGGATTTTACTTAAGTCATATACCCGAAGGCTCTTTAAGACTTTTGTTTCGATACTTATTGTAATTCCAAATAGTGTAACAGGTTAAATACCACAATAATTGCTTCTTGCCCTTTTCAAAAGATCAAACTTACATAGGATTATAGTCCAATCGAGGCAACCCAAAATTTGGTTTTTATTTAGGCAACTTAAGAAAGGCACATTCATGTCATATAACACTTAGGGTCTTTAAGACATGAAATGGACCAAATATTAATTGCACCATATACCCTTAGGTCTTTATAGGCACAAAATAAGGACATAAATTAAGCAACATTATATACCTCAGTCACTTTAGAAAGGCTAAAAAACATCGGCCACGCCTCCGACAAGATGTAGCAAACATATTTCGACTTCGGTAACTTCCTCGACCTTTTAGAAGGCTGTAACATCGGTTGTGAGCCGGCAAGATACAACAAACTTTTATCAGTCTTGTGACAACCCGATATTTTCCGTTCATCAAGTTAGCCGTTTCCGTGTAGTAATTTGAATTTTTAAATGTTTGTTTAGCTTTGCCGTTTAACGGGAAGTTGTTTCGTTGTTATCTGAGAATTGTATACGGAGAGCGAACCGGGACGGCCAAAAGTGTTGTATTTTGGATATATCCGTGTTTATGTTTTTAAGCAATGTTTAAAAATTTCATAATTTTTTAGTGTTACCGTTACCGTTTCGTTACTTGCGTTATCGTGTTTTCCTAAAACTATAAGCTTAAGCATTCAAGACTTGGAATTTAAATAATTTTTGAGAGCACTAGCAACATGTTATTATAAAAATTGTAATGGTCCCCCCCTCTCTTGCAATTTTCGTGCTACCAACAACAACATGGACTTCGAGTGTACAAGGGTTTAAATTCAAAATGGAATGGGACAAGAGTATATCACTTAGCTAGAACCTCATTGGTGGATCATTTTGGTCCCCCCATCCATCTTTGTCTCTATATTTCGGTACACACACACACACCTTGAGTGTGTGAAGTAAACTTTGTTTTATAAATCCATTCACCTATTCTCTTATTCATTTATCTTCACACACATAAAACATTTCCATCTTTTTCTTCTTTCTTCTATTGCGAACCAAAACACCAACCAACACATTTTATTTTTCATCTGTGGATCAAAACACTTGAAGTTTTATTGAAGGTTTGATATTTGTTTATCTCGGGGTATTTGTTAAACAACATTTGGGTTGTTATAAATCTTTGTTCATCACCTAAATCTTCTAATTTTTGTAAGTCTTCAAATTCTTAAATAACTTGTACTTTTATACTTCTCATGATGCATACATACTAGTTGTACAATTTATTTTGTAAAAACAAAGGTTTAAAAACTACATAAACCCTAAAAGGGTATGTATATGTTTCGAAATACATAGAAATAAATATAAGGAAATCTTAGTTTTGTGATCGTGGTTATTTTCGTGTAATAAAAATGATATGCTATAGTTCATTTTGTTTGACTTATGTTTAACAAGCTTGTGGAAAGCTTATTTAATTATTTGGAGCTTATTAGGGTTTATTTTATATATTTCGGACATCAAGAAATAAGAAAATTATTTATTGTTTAACTTATTTTGTTTTGACATATATTTTGTTAGCTTATTTTCTAGCTTTTTGTGAAAGGACAAATGATAAACTTATTCGGCTTAATAATTTATAGCTCGGTATTTTTGTTTATATAAAGCTTAAAGTTACGTTCCCACAATACTAAGACCCAAACTCCATGAGATCATTCATGAGCTAATATGGTTTGGCGTATTTATACTGACTTTATTGGTGGAGCTTTATTTAATAGCTTATCTTGTGGTCACGTATTTATTACACAATATTTTGCTTATCGAATTAAATGGATAAGTTAAAACTACATTTTTCGGAAGTAACGGGCTAAAGCTCAATCATTATCTAATCGCCAATGCCTTTCACTGTTCGGTGTATGTGTATTGGATAAGTTCGTGAGTGACTTATTAATTAGTGTTGTATTTAGATGTTTTACGTTTAATTATTTTTAGACGTACGAACGTTACCGATTATTATTGGATTTGTTGACTTGTATTTTGAATTTATGGTAAGTGGTTTGATTAGTGGTTTTTTTAAGTCTCCGACTTTGGAAATGTGTAAACCCACGAACGGGTCTTGCCGATATTTTGTAAAAATCTCTATACTTGAAACTATGGTAAAACATAAACAGATAAAAATCTTAGATTTAAATTACCTAATATTTGGAAATATTATATGATAAAATGACAAGTTTATTATGGTACTTAACATAACAATTTAATATCTATATAAGTAATATAATATTATATATGTACGTTTCGTAAAAACTCGATCACTAACGTTTTTAAATGTATAACTAACGTTTGCTAAAAATGACAATGAACGTGCATGCATCAATGTAGTACAATAACCTTCCGAGTCTAAATCGAAACCCATATTCTTTTAGGTCATACCCGTGTACGCCGGTTTATCCATGGTGACCATACTTTTGACGTAATACTCTGTACCTTATCATCAAGGTGAGTTCATAGCCCCACTCTTTTACTCGTTTTAAATAAATGTTTTATAACTTGGGGTGAGAAACATTGCTTGCTTTTAAAATTGGACACAAGTACTTTACGTGAGATTTTCCCTGTTTACGTGTTGCCTAAGTAGCTGTTAGACCACTACTGCCCGAACTATCATGAACTGTCAATCTCTTGACTGGAGGACCGGTCGAGGGAGCGCGAATGAATAAATAGATCTATTGGGACTAATTATCCCTATCCGGGTGAGTAGCGCTCACTACCCACGGGGCGCCCGATAAACGGATATATGTCATGTCGTACTGGTTAGGTTGTCTTTGGTCGGACACCTGGAAGGGCACACAAATACTTATAGCAATGTACATGCTAACATGCGTAATTAGCTTCAGTGTCATGAGCTTAGTGCAACGTAAATACTTTTTATGTGAAGTTGTATCTGTTATAACTGTCGCATACGTTTTGATATCTTGTGGTCCACTATAACATCGTTTGAACTAAACCTATGAATTCACTCAACTTTATGTTGACGTTTTAAGCATGTTTTTCTCAGGTGCTTTGCATGGATGCTGTTGATTAACTTATGTGAAGTCTATTTGCCTGTACCGGTTTACCAGAGATTTATCTATGTCTTTAAATACCGTTGTTGAACTTATTTAAGCTTCCGCATTTTAACTTTGAATCTTTTAAATTTAATCGATGTAAAACTTATTATTATTATTTTAAAACTTTGCAACGGTGTTTATTTTTCAAAACGTACCCTTAGAGGTCGTTCTTTATGCTTTGTACTTGAGATGCTCAATAAAGTCACGCCTCCGGACACGTATTCCGTCCAGGCCTCGTCTGGGGATGTGACATGGTTGACTTTTCCTTTGAAAGCTGTTTATTTAAATTTAAAATTTTCTCATTCAAAGCCGTTATTTGTTTACCTGAACTTAAGTGAAGTACATTTATCTTTTTAGTAAGACACTGCTCTTGATAAACAGACTACTGATAATACCTTTCAAGTTTGTCATATTTTTCTTGACTAATTTCAAAATATTTTTCTTGATTTTTATATCTAGCAAGCTCAGTGGTCAAATCAGCATTAGTTTCTCTCAACTTACGATTGACCGAGTTGACTTTCTCAACTTCAATTGCTAAATTATTATATAATGAATCATATAAAACATGTGTTTCCTCAACATTTGCAGGATGTTGGTCTACTGTTCCCCCTCCTTGTTCCATACTAGAAACCGCAGAAATAACATTACTATCATTCTGTTGTACTTGGTGTGGTTTAGAAATGGGCTCGAGCAGCTCACTATACTGCCCCTCTTGAGTAAACATATTGAATATCTCATTATTGTAGCAATTGTCATAATCGTGTACCTCAGCTGAACCGTCTGAGTCATAGACATGAGCCTTGTTAGACTGAGTACCCGATGTTGATGCTTGCTGCAGATTAGCCATCAGAATGCAGTTTGCATTGACTTCCTCTATCTCATCCAAGTCTGCTACAGCAGCCATCAAGTCAAACTCTTCAGCTTGTAGTTGGATTCCTGCTTCTTCCTTTTGAGCAATCAGCAACTGAGTCTGAAGATAAGCAGCATCCCTTCTCCTTGGCCTGACTGTGCAATTCCTAGCAAGATGACCCAATCCTCTACAGTTGTAACACCTTATCTGATTACCATTATTCCCATTTGCGTTACCCTCAGCCCGTGCTGCTACAACATTACCATTCCTATTCGGATTAGCTATACCCGGAACAACAATTACCCCATTCTGATTTCCAACATTCTGAACTCCATGATTCTGAACTGCATTTTGAACAACCTGATTCCCTACATTCTGCCCAGCATACTATCTAAACTGATTTCTCCCATTTCCTCCAACCATCTGCATTTGATTATCTTGACCCAAATTCATACCCGATTGAGCAATCTGCCGATTTCGAGGGTTGGATGAAATTATCTGGTTGTTGTTAGTTGGTGTAGAGTAGTTTAGTTTGAATGCCTTGGCTATTAGAACAAGTGTCATGTTCATTGTAGTTGTGGGGTCTGTAATGTCTTTGGGATTTGGCATAGGTTGTTGCATGTAGTTCAGGTTGAATGATGATTATGGGTTGTAGTTGTTGTTGGGTAGTGGTTGTTGTATGAAGGTACTTGATGATGGTAGGTCTGGGTGTAACACTGTATAGTTGAAAGGATTGTTGAAATTTGCCATGAGTGCTAAAGGATCTTGTATTTTTGCAAGTCGTTCAGCTCGTAGTTCATCTACCTCCTTTTGATTGTACTTCAAGAAATCATACAACTGAGTGTAATCTGCAGTATGCAAGTCCTTTGTTTGATGAACGATGTCCTTATAGCGCTCTACGTAGGCGCTTGTGGACTCCCCTTGGCGCTGTTTCACCCTGGCAAGCTCGACAGGGTTCTTGGCACACTTCTTCCTTTGAGTAAAATTTAAGCGGAATGCCCTTCGCAACTCTTCAAACCCATCAATGCTTCTGCGTGGTAGTTTGCTGAACCAGTTCCGCGCGTTTCCTACTAACGTGGAATTGAACATGTGGCACCACACGGGTTGTGGCCAGTTTTCAATAGTGGCCGCCGATTCGAAGATTTTTAGATGGTCGTCAGGATCACCTGTCCCATCATAAGTTTTTACGTTAGCAGGCATGCGCCTTTTCTTATCCTCCGAGAAATCGCTAATGCGCCGCGTAAATGCGTCGACCTTTTGGCGACGCCATGGACGGGACATATCTTCGTCTTCGTCTTCACGATATTTGTTCTTGGATTTCCAGTGTCCCGTTTCTGCGTCCTCGTTGTCCGAGGAGTCTTCTGAGGACGAGCTTACTCTTCTGCGGCGCTTGCGCCGACTGTCCTCGGAGTCCGAACTTGGAGGACTTTCACTCGGGGAGCGCCTTTGTCCAAGCCTGCTGTGGACATCGCGACTGCCCAGCCTATCACGGACGCTGATGCGCCAGTCATTGTTTTCATGAGTGTCCAAGTTCTGCAAGTTAGCCGTTTGAGTACCCGAAACTTTCTTTCCGATTCTACCGAATACTGGAGGTCGACGGTTATCCTTTCCGCGCCTTTCCTTTTGGTGGCGCGGTGGAGATACTTCGTCCTCCGGACCGAAGTTAAGTCGGGCCTGTAGGCTCTGGCTTGATCTCTTTTTTGTTTCCTCTTGCATGAGGGCGACCAAAGTCTCGTAGTTTTGAGATACGAAATCACTCGGCGCCAGTTCAGTCGCGACCCCTTCCAGTGTGAGGTTGTCAGCCCCTAACTCGGGACCCTTGTTTCGAAGGGGTGGGGGTGGCGGCTCGGTGGTATTCGTCCCTGGCACCGTTTGGGGAGGGGTGGTGAAAGTAGCACGCTGTAGACCTTCCGCGCTTGTGATTGTGGCGGTTGTCTGGGTTGTCCCCAGGGGCGGTCCCATCGCTGTGAAGACCAGATCATATGGCGCATTGGCGCTTCCAGAGGCCTGCTTAGAGATCTGTCTAGAGGCTTGGTCGCTCTGCTTCTTCGCCTGCGGAGTCCGCTGGGTAAAGTTTCCTTGCTTTGTCATTCTAGATTTTGGCAGTGTTCTTAGTGTTGGGTCCCACGGATGGCGCCAATCTGTTGATACAAAAGTTGGACGATCCTTGATTAGGTCCGAATTAGGTGTAATACGGATCTGTTAGGCTCCGGTTCCTGTATCAATTAAGTCTTGATGTATGAGACCTGCGCACTAAGAAAACAAAGCACCGTTAGGCTTACCGTGGGATTGTCTCCCACGATTATCCTCCGGCGTGAGAGTAAGTAATCGGTTTAGGTTTTAGTAGAAAGTTAGGGTTATGAGGGCGTACCTTAGATGAGAGCCGAGGTGCTCTCTATATACTCACCAAACCCTAATGGGCTTTGTCCCATTAATTAGGTTAGTATCCGAGAGGCCTCACCGTTATTTAGTAACCGCCGTTATTTAGTAACTAGTGGGCCCACCTCATGATTATGACTCGTTCGTAACGGGTGTTCTAGATACCTGCGCACGTGTGCGCTAGTTGGGCCTCATGGGCCTAAATCCTCGTCGTGATAGCCCATATGTCATGGGCTTCCCCATAGGCAGTACCATTTGGGCCTTGGAAGCCCGTATTGATGTCGCTATGGCCCATTCATCATGGGCCTGGGTATAAGTACTATTCGTGGGTCGGGTGCATGACCTGAGGTTGGACTATACGTCATCATGTCCCCCCAGTCTAGTATGCGCTTGGTAAGACCACGGATGCTAGACTACAAATAGTCGCGGTAAATATCCCTGGATGCGTATTGTGGAAGAAACAAGAAATTGTCCCGCCCAAAACAATGAATCTGGTCAACTTGAGTCGCAAAAATGCCTCTTCGTAATTCGTGAGAAGGTAGCTAGAACATAGCTTATACGTTTCACCCCTACCACACGATTAGGACAAGTGGGGGACACGTGTTCCTCATCCGGCGTCGTGTTGGTAACAACGTGCCCTATATAAGGGTTCGCCTCCATTTCACTATTATTGCCAAAAAAAAAATCTCTTCCACCACCATTGATAAAGCTTCCATTAATCATCAAAAATCAGACACAGGTAATACGCGCGTGCGCATCCAAACCCTTGCTTCGCAAATCATGGTGTTGTAACTTACTGATTTTACATCAGAAATAACAGATGAGGAACTTCGTGAGTTCACATCTGAGTATTACATCCCATTCGCATTGCACCCGGTAGTGCCGGCTGCGAGTGCGAGTATAGCGGATTTCCCAGAGGGGAAGGTTCGGGTATACACACGGTTCTTTGAGTTTGCCAATCAACGTGTATCCCTTTTGTCGTTTATGTGCAACGTCCTGAATTATTATCGTCTTCATATTTCCCAATTGCACTGCATAGGCGCGGCAAAAATAACCAATTTCGAAGTTAATTGTCGCCTATT
Source organism: Tanacetum coccineum (assembly GCA_026074375.1). NCBI lineage: Eukaryota > Viridiplantae > Streptophyta > Magnoliopsida > Asterales > Asteraceae > Tanacetum > Tanacetum coccineum. Next base: position 28,686 of record BQNB010051124.1, read on the forward strand.
GGCAATCCATCCCACGGTCCATTTGTTCCGCGCCTTCTATCACACCTCTTGGTCAAACGGATGGGTATCGTTTTCCAAGCGCGCCGGGCGTTTGCAGTGCTAAGTGAATGCCGCGAAGAAGACAAGTATGTCATTTCCTGCTGATCGCGATCTGTCAAAGAAGAAAGAACTACGGATCAGTTTATCCTTGTTAGCGTGATCAAACTCGTTCTATTGATTCAACATACTGGACGCCTCTGATCAACCTGAAGATGACACATCCGAGAAAAGTGATCATGAATATTCCTGACACATCTGATCATGAACGTGACAGAAGTTTGGAATCAGAGACGCTGCTCTAAAGGTGTCAAGATCAAGGGTGATAGTAGAGCTCTGCGTCTACAGTAACATCAGGAGCAAGCATTCCTGTATCAGTCCCTGAAAAAGCACATGAGGCTCTGGCTGGACCAGAGTCCTGAGCCCTAGATGCAGAGAAGAGACCGACAACCTTGGATCAAACTCTGGAAAATCACATGTGTCTTGCTTGCGCGTGACCAACCCTGTGCACTGATGGATGATGAATTCCGTGCGCGATGGTATGCGGACTGTACCCAATGATTCATGAAAACATGAGAGCGATAGTTATACAGCGAAGTGTCATCGAATAAATCCAGACAAGGTCATTTTGGTTCTATGATCTTCATGAAAAATTCTCGATGGAGAGATCACGCTGTATAATTTGGGCATCAAGATTTCGATTATGACTGAACCACCGAGAATGAGTGATCAGGAGAATCGCAGATAAGTTATTAGAGGAGTGTTGATTGTGAGTCCAAACGCGCGCGCGGCCATTTACCTGATTCGCAAGTATCAGAACTTTGTAACGTCAGAGTCGGCTCTTCTTCGCCTGTGGATTGCTCTCTGTGCGCTTACAGATGTCTCAGTCTACTAGAGCGGTTGTCGCAGTGGTCAGCTTCTCCGACCGCAATCAGAGTACACCGGAAGGCGCGTACGGATAGTATCATCCGCCGACATCTCTCCTTGAAGGATCACTCGCATTCATCGCTTTCAGCTAAGAGTGGCGGATTGGGTTGCAAGGATTGTCTGTAGTAAAGGAAGAGTTTGATCACGTTTGTCGTTTGTTTTTGCTTCAATTAAAATCCAAGTTCCTTGGTTGTTGAGTTGTAATATCTGTGTAGGAAAGTTGAAACTTGGACGTTAGTGCTCTCCGTAAGTCCTTGAGCGAAATCGAGAGATGCATAGTGTTAATCGAGGAGATACTTCTGTGCTGCCTGGACTCCAGTAGTCTCTCAGAGAATTCATGATCTGAAAAGATGTCGCGCTATAGGAGATTATGTGATATATCAAAAGGGAACAAGGTGGAGGAGAAATCAAGATTCAAATTACTATAGGTCAATAGACAAGTTGGGCTCTTGAAGAATTTGATCTAAAGAGTGCTCTATTCAAACACATGAATCAAGAACAGACTGCAACAGAAATCTGCCAACTACCATCCTTTACATGCTCTTATGAAGCTTTAATAGCGTATGAGATGCCATTGGATAATGAAGTTGCAGTCAAGAGAAAGCATGATAGTGATGATGATGAAGACGATGATGATGATGAAGGCCCTTCAGCTGGATCAAACCAGGGTAGGTCAACAAAGAGAAGAAGATCTGATTCTGCCGCTTCTGGGTCAGCTAAACCTCCTCCGAAAGCTGATGACCAAAGTTCAAAGAAACCAAGGGAGTCTGAGGCATCTGCTTCCAAACAACATCCAACTCTCTCCTCAACTGGATGGCAGATCACTGACACAAGAGAGGCTGGTGTTGACTCTTCGATGCACAGATCTGATCCCGAATCAGAACATTCTGGACAATCTTCAGATGACATTTCAAAGCAGGATGAAGGGAATGACTCAGATATGGAGGACACTGACAACGCTCACATTCCCAAGGTGTCGACCACTACGTGGTTTAAGCCGATTCCAGAAAGCGAGAGACCTGCTACACTTGAACCAGAATAGACCATTCCCCAAAATGATTTCCCGGAACTAGAACATAACTGGGCAAATGCATACGCCACAACGTTTAAAGTTCCGGAGGAAAACAAGCTTCAAAGGAAGACGTATGATATTGGGTCATTCATCAAATGGTTCTGCAGACGAACAGGAAAGAAGAAGCTCTGCAAAGCTGATTTAGAAGGTCCAGCATTCAACCTTGTTAAAGCCTTTCATAAGAACAGCGTCTTTCTTCAATATCAGATGGATGAATGCCATAAGCTGCTGACAAATAAGGTTGACTTGAGTAATCCTGAGGGTCATCAAATTCCACAAAATATAAATGAACCACTGCCCTTAGGAGGACCACCAGGTCAGGTAACTATTCAACCACAATTCTTCTTCAATAAGGATCTGGATTATCTGCTGACAGGTGACAAAGAGCGAAAAATTGCCTTATCCATATCCAAGCTCAAAGCCGCTCGTTACCTAGACTTTGGCCTTGAAGAATTAGTTCCATCGTTGTGGGTTGAGAGTGAACGCGAATATGACATCAGTGCGGTCTATGGCATCACTCACTGGTGGTTTAGGAGGAAGGAATTCTATATCAACAAACACAGTGAGTCCTCTGATCGTGAAGCAGTCAGATCGCAGATGCGAATTCTCAGTGTGATCAGTGTCAAAGTGTTTGAAAAATATGGATACAATAACCTAAGAGAGAGATAATTCTACGCCGAGCTGATTACCAAGAATACAAGATCTCGGAAAAGGATTTCAAAAATCTTCATCCAAATGATTTTGAAGATCTGTTCCTACTCAATTTTAAGAAAAAAGCTCAACATCTCCCCTAAGACATACAAAGACTAGTCTTCACACGACTAGTCAACAATCGTAAACATGTGATAAGAAACCTGGTGATCAGTAATCATGTGGAGAACATTGCAGCTCATGTTTGAAAGTTATCAACAAAGATCACCTTGAACACGTCAAAATTGGATGCAGCCGACTATCACTTTCAAAGAAGATTATACGAATGTCCCCAGACCAAGAGCCCGTTGTCTAAAGACGAAAATAATCAAAAAGAAAGCTTATAGGCTAAATGACTACACAAGTATATGATGGGACGTTTGACAAGAAGTCCATGGAAAAAGCTAGACCACATGGTTAAAGACTTTCATCTAACGAGTACAGATAAGGGTATGGAGACTAGAAGTGTGGTCAAGGATGACAAGACTGCGATCGTGAAAAAGACTACAGATCCAGGGAGGACTCTTTCGAAGTCAGAAAGCTTTGTTGGAATGAAGAATAAAGATATTGACTACAGCTGATCACAGAACAACGTGCCGACATCGTCGTTACAAAAAAAGGTCACTTTTATTTCTTTATTGTAAAAATATATCTTGTACATAGTAAGTATTAATTTCTTTTTGATGACTAAGTGTAGGAGTGAGTACGTATAATCCCCTCAATGATTGAGAGGGGAGCAGTTATATTTTTCTTACACAACTTGCGAATAAGGAACACACTTTTTCCTTCCAAATTTTATAACATATTTAAATCATTGAAATCCAAATGTCAAAGGGTTTAAAATTTTTGATAAGGGGAGAAAATGTGATTAAAATATGTGTATAATAACAAACCGTGATTATTAGGACTCATATACTCCGCCCAAACATGCTAAACAATTTCGAATACCGAAAGCACATTGAGGGGAGCGTTTCTGGAAAAATCAAAACGATCGAGGTACTAAATCTTTTGATATTACCTTGAATTGAATTTTCCATTGGTTTTATGAAAGGAGAACTAGTACAAAAGACTACCATGAAGCAAATTTACTTATTTGGGAGTATAAAGGTTGAATATGTAGGTACTATTCTTAATGATCCAGCCATAAACCGAGGATCTACCCAGGGACAATCCACTATTTAGTGTAGAGTCCCCTTAGGTATGACATGTAAAAGGAGTAAAGGCAAGAATAAGGGAAAAGTTGCCAACTGTATGGAGCTAGGAACTGAATAAACCCAACAAGTTTCTAGTCACGAAGTTCTCGGTAAGCACAGAAGGGGTTGAAGAATTAATAAGATGTGTAAAGATAAAGGTGTAAAAGCAAGAGCCCACATACACTAGGCAGAAAACCGGTCAATACAAATGCTGCCTAGAATCACTAGATAATTGCTAACATTAAAGATCGACAACATGGACCTAGTGATGCAATGCACAACCCTCCCTAGCACTCAATTCTTTCCAAAGAATCATCTGTTTTCATTCTCACAGGAGACTAAATCACGTTTAATCTATTGACTTTCTCACTCCGAGTTAGTTGATAATTAAACAGTGGCAGTTCAGCTCCAGCCTACCGATTACAGAACCAAAACGCACTATTGAGTCTAAGAGCCAAGAGATCGTCAATTAATCTCCTTAGTGACACATATCCAATCTCTCGTCTTTCACACACTGTGGAAACAAGTCCCTAACCTAAGAGTCCTATCGCAAATATCCTTGTGATATGCCAAGAACATCAAGAGAAACGATGTTATTTTAACAATGTGGGGAAAAGATGGAAAATACCTGCTAAGCCAACATCCCAACAAGCTCTTGTAGGTACTTGTGCGATTCTACAAGAATCAACTTGTGTCAACTGGAAAGAAAACTGATGGTGCGATTTTTGGGTGTGAATTCAAACTTGTTCCAGTATAAAAATTGACGTATTGATCATTAACAAACAATCAAAACTCTCGAAGTGTTACAAAATTCTATTCATAAGAAACACTTAGTCTGACTTTTCAAATCAATTTTCTCTTTATTACTAACTGTTTCATTACAGGATATATTAAAGATGAAGATGGAGATGGAAATTCCCAGCTCCTGAGATATCAAGTGTATAACCGAATGCTCATACACGACCTACACTTGTTATGATGTTATGAAAGACCTCGATAAGGTTCAAGCGTTCCGCCAAACTCTGATGTCATGTATTTCTTCACAAGTGCACAAGATGGCGATCCATTACAAGATGATGTAAGATTATGTTTGGGCGATGATCTCAAGAAAGCTCAAGATCACAGTCAAAGACAAGTCTAAGATGAATCAAAAGATCATTATCCCAAATGTACAAGATATCAAATGTCTACGAGCTAAAGACTGAAGTGATTAAGTTTAGTATTTTCAGGGGTGACCTCCCTTAGGGGGAGATTGTTAGATATTAGAAAAAGACTCGGTCACCCCGTGTATTTTACTGTTTATTATAGCTCGTAGTTTAATAGTTAATAGTACGTTTTTCGGTATTAAGTCGGGTACTGATACCCGGTATATTGTAAGTACTATATAAGCCTCTTCCAACTTTGGAAGAGGTAAGCTAGTCATTTTATTCTTTTCATATAGAAAACACATTTTCTCTCTCTAGAAAACTCTCTCATGTGTTTCTCTCTCTAGAAACTAGCCAAGTCCAAGAATCGACCCCGTGTTATGATATATGATATACCACAATTATTGATGCAGGGGATTCTGAAACAGAGGATGAATCTGCTCAAGACTGCTTTGTACTGCCAATATGACCTTCTTACTCTTTAACAATCAATCCTGATTTAAAGACAGATGAAAAGAGAGATGGTCCAAGAGAGGAAGAACAAGTCTTTATAGATGAACTTGAAAGACTTAAGAGACAAGAAAAGGAAGCTAATGAGGAAGCTGAATCTCTCAGAAGAAAGTTGAGAACCTTGGTTACTAACAAAGAAGGAGCTGCTAAGCCTAGCAGTACTAACATTTTTAGTACTGTTAGCACACCAGCTAAAGCTAGCAGTACTAACCTAGTTAATACTGTTAGCATACCAGTTAGTACTGCCAGTCCTCATGAGGGACTATCTCTTTCTGATCCAACAAATCCTGAAGAAGATGACTCAGAAATACCTCCACTTGAGGATATTTATCAACATTCCACTGAGGTATTTTTCACACTTCATCTTATGATGATGAGGGTGCAGTGGCTGACTTCACAAACTTGGAAACTGTTGTGAATGTTAGTCCTATTCCCACATCAAGGATTCACTCCACTCATCCTAAAGCACTTATTCTAGGAGATCCAAACTCAGCAGTTCAAACAAGAAGCAAACTTCACAAAAGTTCTGGAGCTCATGCTTTTGTTAGCTATGTTCAAAAGCAAAGGAGAAATAATCATAAGGACTTCCAGCACTGTTTATTTGCTTGTTTCCTGTCTCAACATGAACCCAAGAAGATTTCAGAAGCGCCTGAAGATGAAGAGCTGGGTTGAGTGCTATGCAAGAAGAATTGTTTGCAGTTTGAGATACGAATAGTTTTGGGTCTTAGTAGATTTGCCTAAGGAAGAAGGCTATCGGTACAAGTGGGTTTATCGAAATATGATGGACGAAAGAGAGTGTTATCAGAAACAAAGCACAAGGTAGTTCTCAGTGACATAGGCAAAGGAAGGGAAAGACGATGATGAGGTTTTTGCCTCTCTGTGGCCAGACTTGAAGCCATTAGGATCTTTTTGGCCTTTGCCTCATATATGGGCTTTATAGTCTATCAAATGGATGTGAAAAGTGCCTTCCTTTATGGGAAAATTGATGAAGAGGTATATGTGTCTCAACCACCAGGTTTTCTAGATCCCAAATATCCTCAGAAAGTATACAAAGTTGTCAAAGCTCTCTATGGGTTACATCAAGCTCCCAGAGCCTGGTATGCTACTTTATCTACTTTCTTGTTGAAGAATGGCTACAGAAGAGGTACCATTGACAAAACTCTCTTTCTAAAGAAGGATAAACATAATATCATACTAGTACAAGTATATGTGGATGATATCATCTTTGGGTCTACAAAAAATCTTGGTGTGATGAGTTGAAGCATAATGAAGAGTAGATTTTCGACTGCTTCAATGGAGAGCTACTTCTTCTTGGATACAAGTCAAACAGAAGAAAACAATGGTATCTTTATTAGTCAATAAGTAATGTAGCAAAACCTGAAGAGTTTGACTTTGCAAATGTTAGACTGCTAGTACACCAATTGAGACACAGAATCCTTTAGTCAAGGATGAGGAGGCCAGTGATGTGGATGTCCATCTCTATAGGTCCATGATGGAACTTTACTGTACTTGACTGCTTTTCTAGGCCCTGAACATATGATTTTCAGTTTGTGCCTGTTCTAGGTTTTAGGCACATCCAAAGTCCCTTCCCATCTAAGTGCTGTCAAGAGAATTTTTAGGTACCTAAAGGGCAAACCCAACTAGGTCTTTGGTATACAAGAGTGTCTTCAATTTGACCTGGAATCCTACACATATAGTGACTACTGGGAGCAAATCTTGACATGAAATTCCACAACAGAGGTGTTCACTTTTCCTTGGCAGGAGACTCATTTCTTGGCAATGCAAAAAGCAGACCATTGTGGCTACTTCTACTACAGAACAAGTATGTTGCTGCAAGCTGCTGTGGGCAAGTTTTGTGGATTCAAAATCTAATGTTAGACTAAGGGTCACTTCATGAACACAAAGATCTACATTGATAATGAAAGCACCATTTGCATTGTAAAGAATCCAGTATATCATTCCAAAACAAAGCACATTGCTATTAGGCACCATTTCATAAGAGATGCTTATGAAAAGAAACTCATTCAGGTGCTTAAAATCCACACTGATGACAATGTAGCTGATTTACTCACCAAGGCTTTTGATGTTAGCAGGTTTCAGTTCTTGGTTGTTACAATTGGGATGATAAATCCATAAGCTGCATTGGTTAAAGGGAGGCAATATGCTGATTTGTATAGTTTGTATGAAGAAACAAGTTAACCATAGGTGATGCTTTTCCAGAGGTTTTATAGCATTTAGAGGGTCATTGAGAAGAGTTAATGATGGTACTGAAGCACTTCTAATACTTCCATTGTTCATTCTTTGGTTGGACAAAGTTAGTACCGCCAGTGCAAAGTTAGTACCGCTGGGCAAAGTTTGTACCGCTATAGAGACGTTGAAGAAAAATACCGCCAGGGGTACAAAGTGTAAATTGAAACGGTTTCCTTGAAATTAGGTCTCCTAAACCTATATAAACCCAGCTCAATTGCACAGTTCCTCACGCAATCTCTCTAAACTACATTCGCATTTACAAGCCCTAATATCTCTCTTCACGACGATCTCTCTTTCAAGTACAATGGCTGTTCTAGATTCATGTCCGAAGCACAACATGGTCGCATATTTGGAAAAGACTGAAGGGAATGCAGAGTTTCACGAGATCATTGATTTTCTTAAGCGAAGTTCAATTCATCATGCTCTCACTGTAAGTCCTGTTGTATCTACTACGTTTGTTGAACAGTTTTGGACGTCTGCTAAGTCCAAAACAATCAACAATGTTAGGCACATTACTGCCAAAGTAAGCTGGCAAAAAAGTTCTGTGTCTATCTCTAGGCATCAATAAGAAAGTGATACTTCTATTTGATGATGCTGATGGGATAGACTCATTACCTAATCAAGCCTATATTTGATGCTAATACCAGCAATGGGTTAATGATGGGATTTAACAGTGATTAACATTTTCATAAAGATTTGTTTTTCCAACACCCATCGGAAGGTTTTATTCATAACAATTAGATCATTGTCTTAGTTCAAAAAGGACACCTCATTGGATCAAATTCCAATAACATTGCCAATGGCTGTCATCTCTTAAACATCTAATCAAAAGTAAAATTTTTCTAAATTAATTTTTGAATGTATGCTTAGACATCTATATGCTAAGAAAAAGTTTGTATGACCCACGTATTATTTCTATCTTTTAGATAAACACTACTAATGTGTCTGTACTAGATCATTTTTCCTGTAAATACAATAACTATAAAGTCCGTTTTCCTTTCATGGATTAAAAGGGTAAGCATTCTTTCAGAAAGTGACCCCTTGTTTGCCACTATGTATGGGTACAACTAACTCAGGATGAGGGAGCTTCTTCACTTGACATCTGAAGCACAACCAACACCCTCTCCTGCTCCCACTAGTGAAGTACCTAATGAGCCACAGACTGACTCATCTCTTGCTCAAACTAGTGAGGTACCTATTGAGCAACAGACTGACCTATCCCCAAGACCTTCACCCACTCCTATTATTCCTGATTCTATTCCAGAAACTTCTGGTGAGAATCTTGGAGGTCATTCATCCAGTGATAAATCCCTTTCAGGGAATGAGGGTGACATGACTCTCCAAAGTGTCTATGATCTTTGTCTCTCTCTATGTGCACAGGTTTCAGATCAAGCCAAGGAAATACAACTCTTGAAGGCTAAGATCACAAAGCTCAAGAAACAAGCTACACCTGTCATCAAAACATCATAAGCATGGGCCTGAAAGTGTCTCATTGAAGCAAAGATTCCCAAGCAAGAGCTTCTCAAAGAAACATAGGGTGCACAAAGAGTCTGTATCCAAACAAGGGAGGAAGGTTGCTAAAGGTGAATCATCAGTTCAAAGAGATCCTCTGTTTGATACAATTCCTGAAGATTCAGTTGATCATATGGAGACAGAGAATGCTCAGGATGAGGGAAGGACAAGAGAAATGGTGGATGAAGACAAGGAGATTGATGAGATTAGACTTAGTACTGAAGATAGAACTTATACCGTACCATAGGAGGTAGTTAGTACCAGAAATAGGAGAAAGTTAGTACTGACAGACCAATAGTTAGTACTGACGGATCCAAAATTAGTACTGACGGGCAAATTAAAGGTACTGATGAACACAATGAAGGTACTGAAGAGCACAATGAAGGTACTGAAGAGCACAATGAAGGTGCTGAAGAGCAAAGAGAAGGTACTGAAGAGAAAGTTGAAAGTACTGATGGGCAAAGAAAAGGTACTGAAGATCAAACTGAGGAAGAAATTGCTGCTCAAGCCACTCAAACACATACTTCTACAGTCTTTGGAGATGATGAAACAATAGCTAAGGTTCTTCTAAAACACGAAGTCAAGCAAAGCTGTTTTCTAGAGCAGGAAAAAGGAGTAGAGTGAAAGATATTAAAAAGCTGACAGAACCTAGACCTACACTAAAAGATCACTATCTAACTCTAAAGCCTCTTCCAAAGATTGATAAAAGACAAAGACAGAAGAAAATTGAAGAGGAGATGAAATCTGAAAGTGAATCTATGATTCCCTCAAGCTGAAAGAAAGTTTAAGCAGCTAAAAGGGAAGATTTGGGCTAGGAAAATGCAAGAAGAGTAGGAAGAAGAAGAGGAAAGAAACAAAAATATGCTGAAGAAAAAGCGCCAAAGAACACTTATAAGAAACTTTGAGTGATAATAAAAGGCAAGGATTGATGCAATAGACTTCTGCAGAAAGCTTCAAGAACAAAAAGAGAGCAAAATTCAATAGAAGAAAGTGCAAAAGATCCTCATGACACCTTTGCTGCTCAAAGAAGATTCCTTGCTTAACAGAGATCAGAAGCTATCAGGAACAAACCACCAACCAAGAATCAATTGAGAAATCAGATGATGACCTACTTAAAGCATGTGGGAAACTTCAAGCATGCTGAGTTGAAAATCAAGAAGTTTGAGGAAGTACAAGCTTTGTATGAGAAGATTAAGAGGTCAGATGAAGATTTTATCTCTATTGGGTCTGCTGAAGATGAAAGATTGATCAAAAAGATGAATGAGAAAGGAGTTGATTCCTCTAAAAGTGAAGTGATCAAGGAGGAAAGTAAAGAAGAGGTTAAGAAGGAAAGTAAAGAAGAAGAGAGTACCAGAAAGAGGAAACTTGGTACTAGGAAAAAGATGAAGTCAAGGAAAAGAAGATATATTCAAAACACTTCTGAAGATGATAATGACAAAGAAAATGATGAGCTGAGATTACACTTAACTATAGCTCCAGATGAAGAAAAAGAAGTGGATTATGAAATACTTGACAGAAAATATCCAATCAAAGAATGGAAGACAGAGTGTCTTGGAACTAAACCACAGACTGATCAAGCTGAAGACATTGAAAAGATTAATCAAAATGTGGTGATAAGAAGTAATGGACAAAGGAGATACTTTAGTACTTTGATGAGAGTATTGTCCATATTTGATAGAGAGGATTTGAATGCTGTGTATCAACTGGTAATGGACAGATTTCAAGATGAGATACCTGAAGGTTTTGACAGAGTACTTTGGGGAGATTTGATGGTTTTGTTCAACCCAGATGATAAAGATGAGTTTTGGAATTCACAGCTAGATTGGATTATTGTGAGTTGGAAGTTGCATAGTTCTTCAGGAGTACATACTTTAGTGACTGAAACAGGAATAGTCATTCATATGCTGGTAGAAAAGAAGTATCCTTTGAGAAAGGAAGTACTGATGCAGATGCTAAAGTTGAAGTTAGAGTCTGAAGAAGACAGTACTATGGCATTGGAGTTGATTAAATTTGTCAAGAAGCTACTTGCAGAGTTAGAACCTGAAGGTTAAGGTTAATGGGATTGAGAAGGGTTTGAGTGTTGGCTAACCACCACACAACAAATGGTCATCAGTTCACCATGCTTAATAGGCATAAGAACTGGCTAGTCCATAAGAAAATGGCTTATGGTAAAGACTTCTCAAATCTGTTTATGGTTGACAATTTACCAAAAATTGTAGGGTTCTTGATAAATGCTTAATTGTATATAAAATTACCCGGGATTTTGCCAAATAAAAGCCAAGAAAATGCCAAAAGAATAGAAAAATGTGTGCTTTTGTGTCTATTGTGCAGGAAAGGATAAAAAGGACAAAAAGAAGCAAAAACAGTCAAAAACCGACAAGGAACGAAAGAGACAAGAAAAAGAGTGAAGACGGAAAGCCAAATCAAAAGCCGGACCAGATTGATACAAGAAATGAAGCTCAAGATAAAAGAAAAGGACTAATAGTGACAAGTCTTTAAAATTTAAAGGCTTATTTGAAGTTTTGAAGTTCAAGGGACCAAATTTGCAAAAGGTGGAAAGTTGTTTGTAAAGAGAAAAGGGAAATAAAAACGCAAGGGCCGAATATGACAAAGTTGAAACTTCTTTTATACTAGAAAAGGGACGGGTGGAAGACAAGGACCATTTATGTCATTACTCCAAACCTTCAAACAGAAAACGCGTTTTAAATCTTCCCCCTAACTGCCTCAACAGCATTTCCCGCCAAAACCAACAAACAACCCATCTCCCTGAAAACACTTCCCCCGCTCCTCTATATCAATCAACCTCGTATTAAACCCTCCCCTACCTCACCTAGCACACGTGTCAACCATCAATTGGTCCGAACACCTCATTACTCTCATCAAACGGCTATAAATGGTTCGAAATTGATCAACGGCTGAGATTGAATGGAAGATTCAAGAATTCCTCATCCCTCTTCTTCAATCCTCTATAAATAGGACCTCTAGGTTTCATTTTCGGGTTGTTGTGTGTGTTTTAAATTTTTAGCTTGTAATTTTCTCATTTTTAAGCATTTCTTTCAAGTATTTTTGTAATTCAGCTTTAATCTCTTGTACTCTCTTCCTTTAAGCTTGTACTTCTTCAATTGAGTATAACAATTTAGTT
>BQNB010051125.1:7935-41162 GCA_026074375.1 Tanacetum coccineum
AACCCTTATAACCAAGCCCAAACCTCACCCGGTCCAATCCCATTTCTTTTTATAAACCCAGGTCAACGACCCAACCCTCCGGAGTCAAACCTCCCATCTAAGAGTTAAAAAAAGGGCGCATAAATAAATTTATTATTCATCATCGTCTTCGCGTTTAACCCAAGTCAAAACAAAGGGTTAATTCAAATTAACAGCGTGGCTTAATGATTCAAGCACCAAGGGTCAAGCTGGCAAAAGGAAACGTCACTTAAGGCTCTTATTGGTCGAAAACGGGACAAGGAGGACACGTGGGCATTGAAAGAAGCACACCAATGATTGGATTTTTGCACTAAATTTAGTGCAAAAGAAGCACAAGTACTCTGACACACGGAATGCCACGTTGGCAATCCGTGTGCTCATCATATCAAATCCAACGGACCATAAATGAGATCAAATGATTAAGGGCTAAGATCATGGATAAGAGGAGCGGGCTAGACTCCTAGAAGCTTCACCAAGACCTTATAAATAGAGAGCAAGCCTCACACACACAGCATCTTCTTTTTCTAGCTTTTAATAGTAGCTTAATTTAGTTTTAGCTAATGTAATTTTAAAATTCAGTTTTTCAGCTTATTGTAATCTTCATTTCCAAAGTTTTGTATTCAGTTTTAAATCAATAAAATCATAGTTTACTTATTTACAATCTGTTTTTACTTATAAGCTTTTATATATCTCAAATGCTTCTATTCAATTATTTCACAAGCTACTCTTATAAGCTCTTCATAAGCTCTCTGAGTCTCTAAGCTCAGATTGAGCTCAAATTAGTCATTTAATATACGTAAACTTTTAAAATCAGTTAATACCTATGCTTAAAATGGATTTGGTTGCTTTGGATGATGAACTAGCAATGGAAGAGTTCATAGGACTTAACTAGCTTATCCTTGTGATAAGCTAGAGCTTGTTGACAGCTCATTTGAGCCCTTATTTAGCCTTTGTTTAGCTAAGGCAATTGTAAGTTCTTCTTAAATTCCAAAGTATCTTAGCTTATAATCTGCCTTTACTTATTTCTAGCTTAAATCTTGCTTAATTGTGCTTAATTCTTTGTTAGTATGCTTATTAAGAATGTTTGATTATCTGTTTATAAGTTTTATAGCCTAGATTTTAGTTTTCTTCATATTATCTCGTAAATTAATAAAAATCCAAAAATATTAGCATAACTAGTAGTTTAATGATTCTGGCTTATTTGATTGTTGGAATAAGCTCATAAGGTCTGTTAATAGTTGTTTGTTATCTGGTAATCAAGTTTTATTCATTAGATTTAAATTTCATAAGTTTAAATGGATTTGAAAGAATTTAAAGGGGTGTTTGGCATAGCAGTACTAACTACAAGTTAGTACTGTTAGTGGCCATTTGGTCTTTTGAAATCAGTTTTAATTTCTCAAATAAGTTTGTTAGAGTAGGATTTAGAAGCTAGATTAGTGTTAATTAGTTTTCACAAGTTAAGTTTCATTTAAGTTCAAATCTGTTAGTTTCATTTGCATTATAAGCTCTTTTTGATTCTAGTCATGGACATGACCTTACTTGCATTTAGTTTATTAATTTAGAGTATAGTAAGTTTAGTTTAATAGCCTGCATTTGTTTGAATTGCATCCTGGTCAATTTGGTATTTGAGTATTGGTCACTCAAGTGCAAACTGCACCAGTAGTTTTAAAAAGACAAGTAGCTGTTTTCAATTTAATAATTCAAAGGGTATAAGTAGCTTATAAGATTTGATTTTTGGTTTACAAGTAGGTCTAGGGTCAGTGTCAATCTGTCTTAACTTAGTTTTCAAAAAGTAGCTTATTTAGTTATCTGTTTTTAGCCTTTAAATTCAGCATTGTTCATTTTCAAAACCAAAAGTGACTAAGTGTTCTTAGTGTATAAGTTGTTTTCAACAAGCCTTTTCATTAAGCTCCTGAATTTCAAAATGGTTTTAAAAAGTTGTTTTAAGTAGTCTTTTAGGTGTACTTTTTAGGGTAATAAGCCAAAAGTCCATAAGGATCCTTTAGCTTATTTAAAAATAAGCTCAAATGTACCTTAAGGGGTTGTTTGGTTAACAGTTTACACTAAAAGAGCCTATTTCTTTATTTTAGCTTATCTGCTTATTGTTATGGCTTATTTAGGTTTAGTTTAGCTTTTTAGGTTAATATAAGCCCATTTTAGCTTATTTGATTTTGTCATTTGCTTATTTGAGCTAATTTGCTTTCTAGTGTAAAATTTTAAGTGTTTTAAAGCTTTTTAGCTTTTTTGTCGTTTAGCTTATTGTCATTGCTTATTTTTGATCTCTTGTGCTTATTAGATATAGCTTTTCTTCTGTTTTAGCTTGTTTAACTTTACCCTTAGCTTATTTGTTCTTAAAAAACCCAAACAGTTTGCATTTTATAGGATTTGCTTATTCTGTCTTCAACTGCTTATTTGAGGGCTTATTTTAGGTTTATAAAAAATGTTGTTTTACAAAAGTTGCTTATTTTTAAGAGTTTTAAAAGTTATAAGAAATGGAAAAAATTAAAACACTTGGGAAAGTGGGAAGCCCCGGGTGAGCAAGGCTCGAACCCGGGAACTCTACCACATTCACCAAGCATTTTATCCCCCACTCACACAACCATCATGCTACAATAGCTCATCTGTTATACCTTTGCATTATTTATCTTTTATATACAGTTTAGGCATATTAGTATAATAAGCTGTTTTAGCTTATTTCACAGCTTATTTGATTAGCTGTGTTCCCGAGCTTATTTTTCCTAGATTCCTCTTAGTTCAAGCTACTTTCTATAATTTTTTCATAATTTTTATAATTAGTTTAGTATTTTTAAACATTTATTTTTATTAAAAACTTTAAAAATTCATAAAAAATAAAAAAATAATCAAAAAAATCTAATTCTTTTTAAAAAAAATTTCTTTTATCATATAGTTTCTAGGAAAATTAGTTTTGCTTCCGTAGGGTTAAGTTTGCAAAATTTCAATTTTTAAAGAACGAGATTCGTTTCCGTTCACGTTTTTCGTGTTTTTAAGCTCAATTCAACTCCGTTTTTGTTCTAGTTTTCTTTAATCTTACTTTTTAGTCAATTAGAGTCAATTAAAAGTGAAAAATTCATTTTAGGTTTATTTTTGGATATTTAAGGTTTTTAATCACCGTTTAGGATTCCCGTTTTGTGTTTTTAGTTTAAGTTTAATTTCCCGTTATTAAATTTAGGTTTGATTGACCTTTAATTTGCTCACTTTTAGGATTTTAGAAAATAAATCATCTTTGAACCAATTCAAATCATTGTCCAAACAACAAACGTGGTCTCAATTTCATAAATCTTCGAGGAATACGACTCGGTAATCACTTACCGGTAAATATACGTAATATTATATATAATTGTGAGAATTTTCCTTTCTTCCTTTGTCCTCAAAGGTAGTTTGGTAATTTCTATACTTATATTATTATACGTGTATAAAACTTTACGCAACCACATCCTATAAACCATTTTATCATTTTCTTAAAAATTATTCTACTATCATCTCACAAACTATTTTCCAAACCATTTTACAAACTTACTTGTTTTCATCTTTTAACCTATTATGTCGACGTTTATAAACTTTTTTCATCGTTTTATAAATCATTTCGCTAACACCTTATAAACTATTTGATATCATTATATAAACCGTTTGTCAACATCTTATAATTATCCTACTATTACCTCATAACTTATCTGGCTATCATTTAATGAACGAATTCATTTCCATCTTATAACCTATATTACGGTTATTTATGAACTCTTTTGCTACCCTATTAAAAGTTACTTTGCAGTCATCTTACAAACCATTTCGTTGTCACCTTATGAACTGTTTCGTTGTCATTTATAAACTATTCGACGTCATCTTACAAACTACTTCATGTCTTTTATAAGCTATTTCGTTGTCGCAATATAAGCTATTTGGTTGTCAACTCGTAAGACCATTTGTTACCATTTTATAAACCCTTCACTCTTACACTATAAACTGTTATGTGATTTTCTCGTAAACTTTTTTTTTGGTATCACTTCTTAAATTACTTCTACCAAGTCTTACAAAATATCTTGTGTCGTTATATAAATTACAATGTTTTTATTTTCACAAACTATTTTTCTACCTTAGAAACAACACTGTTTATACCATACAAACTTTTAAACATAACACTAGTTTGACGAAACAAGCATTTTATCGTTAGTACCTAATTATACATAGCCTGATCACCTATGTATAATTCAGGAAGGACCATGTCATGCTGAGAGTAGTCACCATAAAATTTTGTCAATTTACCTTCACCTTCTATTTCTAGTTTCTTTTTTCTTCATTACAATTTCAAAGGGGATATTTTCTTCCACGAATTCATGTTTTGCCAATATTTTACGTGTGTATTGTGAGTTGTGTTGGTCATGAGTATTTGTATTCGTAAGCGTCATAACTAAGTAGACTTTCTCAATTTTATTATATAGGAAGACTATACCCTTAGCCAAGAGACTGAAATCACGTCACTTGTAGTCATGGTAGTTACGGATTTTAGGATTCTAAAACATAATAAACTTATCCTCATTCGTTGGGTTAGAATCAAGAAAATTAGGAAATTTCTTCACCGTCCAAGTTTCTAATGGTCATGAAATAAGACAAAGGACATAATTATTGCAAGTACCTAGAACCAAACCAACAAAAATTTCATACACACAGTTTTTATCCTTCTAAGAGACATCGTCCCATCTATCTTAGACATTAAGTACCCTATTGAGCTAGTTAACAGAAGGATAATAGGATCTGATACCGTACTTAGAGACTGTACATTAGGATTGTTAGGCCACCCACTCAATATTAACCTAATGCCAGTAGAACTTGGTAGTTTTAACATCATCATCGACATGGATTGGTTAGTGAACCATCACGCGGTGATTGTTTGCAATGAAAAGATTATACGGATTCCCTATGGAGACGAAGTTTTGATAGTTCAAGGTGATAGAAGTGGTAAAGGAAAGAAGTCAAAGATTGGGCATTATATCGTGCACTAAAACTCAGAAATATATTAAGAGAGGTTGCCCAATTTTTCTGGCATAAGTTACGAAGAAGGAAATCGAAGAAAAGTCAGAGGAGAAGCGACTTGAGGACGTGCCAACTGTACGGAACTTTCCGGAGGTTTTTCCAGAAGACTTGCCTGGATTACCGCCTACGCGACAAGTTGAATTCCAAATCGACTTGGTCCCTGGTGATGCACATGTGACACGCGCCCCGTATAGATTAGCACCGATGGAACTGCAAGAATTGTTTACTCAGCTACAAGAACTTTCTGACAAGGGATTTATAAGACCGAGTTCCTCACCCTGGGGAGCCCCGGTCTTGTTTGTTAAAAAGAAAGATGGATCTTTTCAGATGTGCATCGATTACCGTGAGCTGAACAAGCTGACCATGAAGAATTGATATCCACTTCCGAGAATCGACGACCTGTTTGATCAGTTACAAGGATCAAGAGTCTACTCTAAGATCGACCTGAGATCTGGTTATCACCAACCCAGAGTTCAAGAGGAAGACATTCTAAAGACAACGTTTAGGACACGCTACGGTCACTATGAGTTTCAAGTGATGCCGTTTGGACTGGCCAACGCACCGGCGGTATTCATGGATCTGATGAATCGTGTGTGCAAACCATACTTAGATAAATTTGTGATCGTTTTTATTAATGACATCTTGATCTACTCCAAGAGCGAAGAAGAGCATGCATAACACCTTAAGTTAATCCTGGAGTTGCTTAAGAAGGAGGAATTGTACGCTAAGTTTTCAAAGTGTGAATTTTGGCTGTCGAAGGTATAATTTCTTGGTCACGTTATTGATAGTGAAGGCATTTACGTGGACCCAAATAAGATTGAGTCAATCAAGGATTGGGCATCGCCCAAGACTCCAACAGAGATTCGTCAATTTTTAGGTCTTGCTGGCTATTACCGACGATTTATCGAAGGTTTCTCAAAAATTGCCAAGCCTATGACGAAGTTGACTCAAAAGAACGTGAAGTTTGATTGGAGTGAAAAGACAGAAGCTGCATTTCAACTGTCGAAGCAGAAGTTGTGTAGTGCACCAAATTTGACTTTACCCAAAGGTAGTGAAAACTTTGTGGTTTACTGTAATGCTTCTCATAAAGGATTGGGCGCAGTTTTGATGCAAAGAAAGAAGGTCATAGCCTACGCGTCACGCCAACTTAAGATTCATGAGAAGAATTACACTACACGTGACTTAGAGCTTGGAGTTGTAGTGTTTGCTCTCAAAAATGTAGAGGCATTATATGTACGGCACGAAATGCATCGTGTTCACTGATCATAAGAGTTTGCAACATATTCTAGATCAGAAAGAGTTAAACATGAGACAACGTAGATACGACTACGACTGCGAGATTCGTTATCATCCAGGAAAAGCGAACATGGTGGCGGATGCCTTGAGCCGAAAGGAACGGATTAAGCCACTACGAGTTTGATCTTTAGTTTTGACGATTGGTCTGAACCTCCCTGTGTAGATCTTAGAAGCTCAGGTGTTTGAGGCAAGAAAGGAGGATAATTATGGAACAAAAAATCTGTGTGGTGTGATTAAGAAGCTAGAGCAACGTACTGATGGAATGTTATGCTTGAATGGGAGAATTTGGATACCTTGTCGAGGTAACTTAATAGAGTTGATTATGCACGAGTCGCATAAGTCAAAGTATTTGGTACATCTTGGATCGGACAAGATGTACCAAGATTTAAAGAAGCTGTATTGGTGGCCGAATATGAAGGCTGAGATTGCCACCTACGTCAGTAAATGTTTGACCTGTGCCAAAGGCAAGGCCGAATACTAAAAACCATCTGGTTTGTTGGTTCAACCTGTGATCCTAGTATGGAAGTGGGAGAATATTACTATGGATTTCGTTACTAAGTTACCAAAGACATCGTCTAGTCAAGATACAATTCGGGTAATTATAGACTGACTCACAAAGTCTGCTCATTTCTTACCAATGAAGGAAACCGACTCAATAGAGAAGTTGACAAGACAATACTTAAAGGAAGTAGTCTTGAGGCATGGAGTGCCAGTTTCGATTATTTCTGATCAAGACAGTAGGTTTACATCTCATTTCTGGAAATCACTGAACAAAGCCCTAGGTACTTAATTGGATATGAGTACGGCTTACCATCTACAGATTGATGGTCAGAGTGAGAGAACCATCCAAACCTAGGAGGACATGTTACGTGCTTGTGTGATTGATTTTGGGAAAGGTTGGGATAAACACCTACCTTTAGTGGAGTTTTCCTACAACAACAGTTATCACACGAGTATCAAAGTTGCACCGTTTGAAGCTCTCTACAGCCGAAAGTGTAGATCGCCTATTTATTGGGCTAAGGTTGAAGGCGCTCAGCTCACTGGTCCAAAATTATTCATGAAACAACTGAGAAGATCATTCAAATCAAGAAGCGTATTCAAGCTGCACGAGATAGACAGAAGAGCTACGCCGACAGGAGACGTAAGCCATTGGAGTTTGAGGTTAGAGATAAGGTCATGTTGAAAGTGTCACCATGGAAAGGGGTGATACGTTTCGGCAAACGGGGGAAGTTGAACCCTCGCTATATTGGACCTTTCAAGATTCTTGATAGGGTAGGAACGCTTGCGTATCTACTTAAACTCCTAGAGAAATTAAGCCTAATTCAATAGCACATTCATGTTTCAAAGTCTGATAGAAGTGATTTCGTAGAAGAACCACTAGCTATTCCGTTGGATGAGATCCAGATTGATGACAAGCTCCATTTCATTGAAGAACCAGTTGAAATTATGGATCGAGAAGTTAAACGGCTAAAGCAAAGCCGCATTCCAATCGTGAAGATCCGTTGGAATTCGAGACGAGGGCCCGAGTTTACTTGGGAGCGCGAGGACCAAATGAAGAAAAAGTACCCTCATCTTTTCGTTAACCCTTCGTCCACGTCTTAAGCTTTGAGGACAAAGCTTCTTTAACGGGGGAAGAATGTCACACCCCGAGAATTTCCGGTCAATATTTTAAACTTTTCCGATCATTATTTTTTATTTTTATACGTTACGTTTAAATCCGGCAGTTTACCGGGAAGTTAACCCGCGTAAATCTGAAAAACGTCATCGGACGCGTTCCGACTTCGGATTTTGATAAGTTTAGATATTATATGAGTTATTTTATCTTTTCTAAGTGTTTCGTAGTTTACGATCACTCCCGGTATTTATTTTTACGCTTTAACGTTTAAATTGCGTTTTTCGCGTTTTTGACCTAACGGAACCCCAGAAACTCGAAATCTTTTCGTGTAAACTTTAGTTATCGTCCATCTCATATTCTTAAGTGAAATTTTTTGTTCATATCCCTCCCCCTCTATATATTAGACGCCCAAACCCAAGCCAAATGCACCATAAGTCTTGAAATTAAATAAATGACATCTTTTCTTGAACTTACCATGCATGTGTGTGAAAGTGACACATGAGAGTGTTTATTTCATGCACAGGTATCACCATTTGAATAGAACATGTGACTATTTAATCACATGACTTCTCATTTTGACCAAAATTTAAATTTAAGACCTAATTCATAAACCTTGATCAAAATTTTTAAACCACATGGTCCTTGTGGCTTGCTTATTGCCAAACCACACACACACACATACACACTTTTGGTATGTGTTGGTAACTTATACTCCACTTGACTAGTCAAAACCCTAGCTCTTGGCCTATAAATACCATCACATATCATAACTTAAGGTTTCATAATCATTTTCAAGCCTCCAAAAATTTCTTTCTCTCCTTTTTGTCTTCTTGAAACCCACGACCAACCAACACCTTTATAGGGTTCCCATTTTCTTTGATTTCTTGCATAATCCAAGCATACTAAGTTCATTTCTAAGAACATCTAAGGTGTTTGCAAGTATTGGTTCTTTGATTTAAGGGTTTTCTTCAAGATCTACAAATTAGAGTTTGGTTATTATTTGGGGTTTTTCAAGATCTAGTGATTTTGGGTATAGATCTTGTGTTATTGCTTCTTGTTCTTCATTCTTGTAAGTATCTTGGATCTTTCTTTGTGGTTTGCTTATGTTCTTCTTATATGTTCAAAGATCCATACATCCATATGTTGTGTTTTATTTTTTTTTTAAGATTTTAAAGCAAGATTTTATAAATAATGATGCTACTTTATTTCACTAATTAAATATTATGTTTTTGGTGAGATAAGAGTTGAATGAGTGTTGCAACAATAGAAATGAAGGGATTAGGTTAGATTTAGGTGTGGTTTTATTGTGGAATAGTTGTGAATGGAGATTAGGCTAGATTAGGCACTATTGTGAAGTTTGGGTGGATTTTGGTTGCGTTTTTGACAAAAAGTGCTTGTTGTCCCAAATTTGTTTTGAGGTTTTGGTCTACCTAAAAATGTTTTCATTATGCGTAAAAGTAGTTTTTGGAGAGCTCGTTTTGAATAGATAGATTTTCATATATCACACATTAAAATTGGATTTAAAACGACTAAGTTATAACCAAATGAAACTTGAAACGTTTTTCGATAAAACCGAATGAATAGTGTGCTGATGTGAATAGTAAAACGAGTTTTCGGACACTTTCGGACATTTTTGGACTTTCTAAACACTAGCAAAACATATAGTAACACATATCTATTGATTAGTATCATTTAAAGACGCCGTTAGCATATTTTAGGAAAAGCGATAAAGTTACTAAAAATAGTAAGTTTGGTAAAAATTTAGCGAAACGGACATAGAAGCCAAGCGATTAAGGCTAGTTAGTGCATTTTGAGAATATGGAAACTTAAGAAATATAGGGAACGGTATTAACATTTTGAAACTAAAAACTTTCCTAAAATAGAAACTTTCTAAAAATAGTAATTTTTGGTTAAACGTCGAAACTTAACGAAAAACTATATAGAAATTTATTTGTCATATTTTGAATAACAAACTAAGCAAACACACATGGATGTCTTTTGGTGATGAACATATTGTGCAATTCTTGGCATACTTTCTGTGTTTCTGAGACGCGTTATTATTCTAGGTTGCGGCTAGATTTCAATATCATCTTTTCTTGCGTGATTATCATTTGCTCATTTTTCTAAGGTGAGTTCATAGCCCCATGTTTTACTACTTTTACTTTACTATTTTGGGTGAAAACATTGCGCGTTCAACTATGGACACAGTTTACTATACGATTCTTTACCAGATTACGTGTTGCCTAAGTAGTGAATAGACAACTAATGCCTGAATTATCATAAACCTTCAATTGCTTAACCGACCGTACTGGTTAAGTAAGCGCGAATGTTGTAAATAGATCTATGGGACTTAATATCCCTAGCCCGAGAGTAGCGCTTACTAGTTTCGGAGTTCCGAACAACGGATATAAACCATGTCAGAAATGTCCAAATAGTGATCTTGGTCAGATACCTATAGGGCGCGGAATACTATTTGGCAGATAAAATGCTTCCTTTTAAATGTGAGCTTCGGTAGTCCATATCGTAGTAAACAACAAACGAAATGCTTTTTATGGAAGTTGTATATCTCCTATACAACTGTCCGTGCGTACTGTGAACATGTTGGTCCACCTTAAATTTAAATTTAAACCTATGAATTCACTCAACTTTATGTTGACCGTTTTAGCATGTTTTTCTCAGGTGCTTAGCTATGGATGTCTTTGCTTGCTTGTTGGTGTTGCCTGGCATTGGACCGATTTCAAAAGCTATTATTATCTATGATTAACATCGTTGTCAAACTTTAAAACCTTTTATTTGCTTCCGCATATTATCGTTGGGCCTATGTAAAACTTTAACTATTTTAATCGATGCAGCGATGTTGGATTTTAAACGTACCCATAGAGGTCATTCTTTGTATCTTGTGTGATGTGTATTATGACGTCACGCCCCCGGACACGTGTTTCTGTCTAGGCCCTGTTTGGGGGTGTGACACCAAGACATCATGTGCTTCAGATCCTTTGGGGTATCATTCGTCGCTCCATCATTGACTATGCTAAAAGGATTTAGGAAGAGTTTGTTCAATCCATACAAACCTTTCTCACTGACAGGAAGAATCTAACTACGGCTTCACGCAGAAAGAAGAAGCCCGCTCATCTGCTTATCCCAAGCATTAGGTTCACCAAACTAATCATCCATCACCTAAAAACCAAGCACAACATACACCCAGGAACCGGTTCGCCTCTTCACTACTCACATGATGAAAATGTTCTGAATACCCTCAGGTTTGTTGGAAAGGATGGTAGGGAAATATTTGGTATGCCGATACCTGATGCACTTATCACTGATGATATTAAAGGAGCACCCTACTACGATGAATACATGGAGCATGTTGCTAAGTATCAACAACATCTGGATGCAAAACATGGTATGGAAGATGAAGGAGGAGCAACTGAGTCTCCTAAAACTGCTAAGGTTACTAAACCCAAGACAGCGAAGGTCACAAAACCCGCTGGTGACAAGGCTCCCATGCCCATTTCCTCTCAACCACCCAAACCAACACCGGCATAAACTGAACCCTCCAAGAAAGACCAAGGTAAAAAGCGTAAACTGGTCAAGGAGACATCTAATGCACCATCCCCCGCCAAACGAGCTAAAGCGGGTAAGGTGACTAAGAAACGCATACCAAAGAGCTCTCTACAGTTGGTTGATGTGTTTGTTAATGAAGGTGTTTCAGAAAAGGAACCTACCCATAATGATGAAGAGGCAGACCTTCAACGAGCTCTGGAGCTAAGCCTAAAGGATCAAGGGGAACGAACTCAGGGACTGGCTCGTCCGATGGTAATTAGGGAAACTGACTCTGGGAGAATTCAACCGCTACCAGATGTATAAGGTAAGGGAAAAGAGAAAGTCGTTGATGTACAAGCTGCTCACGATCTACTCACCCTTCACACTCCAAAGCAAAAGAGCCCTGCAGATTAATTTATCTTTTAGAGGCGCACTCCTATGCCCATTGAATCCTCTGGACATGATGAATCTCCTTCCTTAGATGCGGAACTAGCTCTGACTGACAGTGAAACGGAATCTGATGAGGAAGCACCTTAGATCCATGCGGGAGATCAAGATGAAGGCCAGGCTGGACCAAACCCTGGTGAACAAGATGAAGGCCAGGATGGACCAAACCGTATTGAACAAGATGAAGGCCAAGCTGGATCAAACCCTGGTGATGCTGCATAGTCTCAACCTCAATCAAGTCATGAGGTTCATGCTGTACCAAACCTTGAACACATGGACTCAGAGGCTACCGATGCTTCAACTCAACAAAACCCTGAGCAAATAGATGAAGAGTTTACCACAACTGCTTATCCAAATGTTCAAGAGAACCTTAAACTCCCAACTGAAGATCAAGTGATTATTGAAGAACCTGCAAGCTCCACTGGAACCATGTCTTCTCTACAAAATCTTGACAAGAAACTCAGCTTCACTAATCAGTTCTTCGTAGAGAAGCCACAGGAAGAAGAACCTGAGAAAACCAATACTGAATCAGAGGTCCAGTCAATGGTCATGGTTCCCATTCATCAAAACACCTCATCAGTTCCTCCAATGACCTCTCCGGTTATTAATCTCACTGTGTTACACCCAGTCTCCACAACGATTCATGCACCACTTCCAACATCAACAACAGTCACAGCAACCACAACAACAACATCTCTTCCACCACCACCACCTCAAACACAACAAAGCACCACATATCCGATCCTAGTACATCGCATAGGTGAGCTTGAACAACATATGGCGGATTTGGTTCAAATCAACTTAGCACTGGAGGAAAGGTTGGACAAACATGGGTCTCGTCTATAAAAATTAGAAAATCTAAATATTCCCCAGCAGGTGAGCAAAGCAGTTGATGAGATTGTTACCGATGCTGTTAATTGGGCAATGCAAGCCCCACTTCGAGCTCGCTTCCGTGATTTGCATGCCGTGGATATGAAGGAGATTCTCCAACAAAGAATGTTTGAAGACAAATCCTATGAAGCTCATGAAGATCACAAGAATTTGTATGACGCGCTGCAAAAGTCATTGGAGCGTGATTACGCAAATCAACTTCTAGCAAATCTGGACAAAGCCCGCAAGAAGAAAAGAAAGAGACGTGAGTCACCAAGAACTCCTCTTGGGTCTCCACATTCTTAGCCACCTCCTCCACCTTATCCAGCAGGCGCATCGAGTGCTCCAGGTACTTCAAGAGCATCAGGATCTTCTCAGTTGCCTTCGCCTCCTCCTCCTCCATCTACTAGTACATCAGGATCAGCTCAGCAACAAGACAATAAGGCTCAAAGCTCGTCCAAGACTGCGGCCTCCATACATTAATCCATGGCTTAGACTACATCTGACACGAGATACGAGTCAACTAGTTTTACGGCTACTCAAGAAACATCTCCTTCAGATGATCTGATGCAGGATGATTCCATTCTCGATGAACATGTACATTTATCTGACGATGATGACTCCGAGAATGATCACCCACTAAAAGATAATTTGAGAAAAGACTGGTGGAAACCACTTCCTGAAGAAGACAGACCGGCTACTCCTGAACCTGCTTGGACCATTCTGTCTTCTAATGTGTCAGATGTTGAGAACAACTGGGCTTTTGCATTGGTGTCAACCTATGAGCCCCCAGCTAAGAACTCATTGCTTACAAAGATTGGAGACATGACAACCTTCATGAACCGATACTGCCAAAAAGTGAATAAAACCGTGCTTACACAAGCAGACTTCGAAAGGCAGGCTTATGAAGTTGTTAAAGCTTTCTACCCAGATGTTATTTACCTTGAGTTACATATGGAGGAGTATCACAAGATGCTCATAGATCAGGTTGACTGGACGAATCCAGAAGGAGATCAAGTAAGAGTCGATGTCAACCGACCACTGCCTCTCGGTGGTCCTCCAGGTCATGTTACTATTCAAACACAATTCTTCTTCAATAAAGACTTGGAGTATTTAAGATATGGCAGCAAGGGCAACAGTCCCGCACTATCGATTTCCAAGATGAAGGCTGCTAGTTATCCTGACTTTGGTCTTGAATTGCTAGTGTCGGAGCAAATGTGGATTGATAATGTGTGTACCTATGACATAAGTGCAAAATATGGCATCTCTCACTGGTGGTTTAATCGACAGAAGTTCTATATTGACAGACATGATTCTCCGTCGCATCGAAAAGAAGTCAGAACACACATGTAGATTCTCAGTTTCGTCCGAATCAAAGCATACTTAAGATACGGGTATGACTACTTGAGCGAAATTATCCTCCGAAGAGCTGATCTCTAAGAACATACGATTGCTGAAAAAGATTTCAAGAACCTATATCCAGTGACTTTGAAGACCTGAATCTGCTCCTTCTGCAAGGTCATCTCGATCATCTTCCTGGTTCAGAAAAACGGATGCTATCTACTGCTGTTAAGCTATGGACCCGAAACTTAGTAATTCGACAATGAGTAGAAGACTTTCAACTCAACATTGAAAGCTACAAGATACAGGTGAACCTTACTAAACCAGGATGGGATGCTAAAGGCTGCGAGTTCAAGCATGATTATACCATCATTGAGTCTCCTCGAGCAGTTGTGTTCCCTGTTGACAACAATGAACAAAAGATTACGCGGTTCAATGAAATATACAAGTTCAGTGATGGCACGTTGACACGTATTCTGGAAGCAATGGATTACAGAGTCAAGGAATTCAAGATCAAGCGGCTCAATCCGGGTATAAATACGCGATTCTGGACTAAAAAATACGTGACAAGGAGCAAAGAGTTCATAGCAGCCATTGAAAGGCGACTGAAGATGAGAAGGATCTACCAAAACCTGGAATGCTTTGTTGGTGGACGTGTTCGTGATATTGACTACATACTTCTTCAGAGAATGGAATGATATCGTCATTCCATTTACAAGGTCAATGTCATGTGTATTATATTGTAAACTTTGTACATTATTTAGATGTGTGGTAATCAGTGTTATGTGTTAGTTTATGAAAATTTTTTCATGAGTTTCTCGTTAAACTCCAAATCATTTATAATATCATCATAACTAACACTAACAAAATCCCTCTACAATTAAGGGGGAGCATATATAGGTTCCAATATTGGCTTGTATTTAATCAGACCACATTTTCTCCCAATTTTTTCTAACATATTTAAATCAATTAAGATCCTAAATCTCAAAGGGTTTGAAATTTTTGATCAGGGGAGATAATGTGATTTTAATATTAAATCTAATAAAAGTGTGATCTATTAAGACTCAAGAAGGTACTCCTCCCTCCATGTGCCAAACAATTTTGATTATCGACGCACTTGTTGAGGGGGAGCGTTTCTAAATAATCAAAACAATCAAGGTACAATGGCTTTGATATCTATATCACAAGTACCTTGATTGATTTTTCAACTGGTTTTATGGCAAAGTAAACTCTACCAAAAGACCGACCCTATACTTACTTTATTGAAGTTATAAGGATGGTAAGGCTAGGTACATGTTCCTATGATCCTGCCAGAGCTAGAGGGATCTACCCAGGGACAATCTACTAGTTAGTGTAGAAGTCCTTATGTATGATTACAAAAGGAGTAATGTGAGAATAAGGGAATAGTACGGACTGAGATGGAGCTAGTATTGGAACATACCCAACAAGGTACTAGTAATGAAGCCTATGTAAGCACTGAAGGGGTTGAAGAATGAAAAAGAAATGTTATGATAAAGGGTGAAAAGAAAGCAGCCCTCCTTAAACATTAGGCAGAAACCGGGTCACTACATATGCTGTCAGAATCACATGGTTGATTGCTGACATTGAAGACAAGTATCATGGACCCAGTGATACGCTGCACAACCCTCCCTAGCCAATCAAGATCCCTCAAAGGATTCTTGTTTCATTTATGACGGAGATCAATACATTTCTATCGTCTCTCTCACTCCGAGTTAGATGATATTGAAAAGGTGGCAGTCTACTCCAGCCTCCGACTACCAAAAACCAAAAGTGCACTATAGAGTCTAGAGCTATGAGATCATCCATAAACCTCGTTAGGATACTAATACAAACTATTCTTGTTCATCACACACTGTGATAACAAGTAAGATCTTAAGAGTCCTACGCATTATCCTCATGGTATTGCCAGAACATCTGAGTGATACTAAAGTACCCATAATGAAGATAGAAATCCTTCTAGAGCCAACATCAAACAAGCTCTTGTTAGGTGACATGTGAGATCCATTATGGATCAAACTTGTGACAAATGGAAAGCAACGATGGTGTGATTCTTTATGAATCAAACTTGTTTGAATTGACGAATAGTTTTTGGAAAACCTTTTGATGTGCTCAACAACTGATTTCTATCTTTCAAAACAAATATGTTTCTGATGAAATTTGATTTTATGTTATAAAACCTTCGATGTGTCACAAAAACTCTTTTCTAAGTGACACGCGACTAACCTTCAAATCAATTTCTCATTAATCAATGGGTTTTTAATTCACTGGTTCACTCACACCGTGCTTTGTCTACTTTGAGACGCTTCGGTTGGAGAATGGCTAGCACAGCCGTGAAACCCTGTCAAGGAGATTCTTCGGAATTCTACCTGATCACATGCAGTATTTATACTGATTAACGAGGAACCGTAGTTCTTGCAACCTTATTCAACGAAAGTGAGCAAAGATATTTTTGTTTGTTTATTACTAACATATACTTGCAGGAATTCCTGACGGTTGCAGCTGCTGGCAAGAGACATGTCAATTCACAACCCCGTGCTCACACTTAATATTCCTAATCAAAGACATCATGATATTTGAAAGACCTACAACACAGCTTCCGTAACTCTGATGTGTGCTATCATGATCCAGAAAAGTGTGAGCATGCTGACCCAATGGTCACAACATTACATGGAGGTAATACCACAACAAGGATGATTATGAGATTTACTATGGCTGATGATCTCAAAGAAAGCTTAAATATCACACAAGTCAAAGGAACTAAGTTCAAAGATCACTACATCATGTACAAAGAGATCAATACATGAAGAATCAAAGACTACGAGCTGAAAACATGATCAAGATTGCTGAGCTTAATTTAGTATTTTCTGGGGTGACCTCCCTTAGGGGGAGATTGTTAGATATTAGAAAAAGACCCAGTCACCCCGTGTATTTTACCGTTTATTGTTGCTCGTAGTTAAGTAGTTAATGTATAACATTCAGTAATGGGCATGGTATTAAACCCAACATGTAAGCTGGTATGAGTTTAATTACACATACCTTTTACCTTTAAAAACAAGCTAAAATAACCAAAAACGGACTTAAAATGCCAAAAATATGCTTGTTTTGCTAATTATGTTGTGCATGAACAGATATCTAAGAAAAGGACGAAAAACGAAGCCAAAACGACAAAACCGGACACGGAATGGAAAAGCGTGGAAAAGACAAAGTCAAGACAAAGCCCAAGTCTGAAAAAGTCAACCAAAGTCAACCCCGACAAATCCAAAGTCAAACCCGAAGCCATAAGTGAAGAAAAATAAGTTTAGGGGCCAAAATTGCCAAGTCCCTAACTTATTTAATGAAGGAAATAAAGAAGATACTTGTGAGGGACTAAAACTGCCAATTCACCAAAGAAATACCACATGGGCCATTTCTGCCAACCCTCAAAAGTCATACACCAAAAGGACTTAATTTGCAAGAGATTATTCGGATACAGAAGTTACTGTTAGATCTTAAAACTAAAGTTACTCTTCCTGTTGATTTACATTGTGACAATAAATCTGCATTACAATTAGCCATTAATCCTATTTTCCATAAGAGATCTAAACACTTTGAGATTGATGTGCATTTTATCAGAGAAGAAATTGCAAAAGGGTTATTGAGTACAAAGAAAATTTGTTCTTCAAACCAAATTGTAGACATTTTAACTAAGCATCTCTGTATTATTCAACAAACAAATTGAGTTAAAGTTGGGAAATGTATGACTTAATTTGAGTAAATCAATTAAAGGGAATGCTCACATAAGCCAATAATTTTCTTATAATCTGAAATAAATAAGTCCTATGCAATTCTTATTCTTTAGTTTCTAGATTTGGTAGTGTTTTGATGTATTAAAAGTTGAGGGACCTTCTTGCTATTTGTCCTGATTCTTTTATGGAATTGTTTTTGTGCCAGTATTGAAGTTTTTTGGTGATTGTTTGAGGGCTGCTTTTGTTAACATCCTTGGCTTATAAAAAGTAAATAAAAAGAAAGATACCAGATCAATCAAATACTCTCTCTCTCTAAGAAACCCTAATCTATCCCAAATCTCTCTCTAATCTTTCATATTCTTTTATAATCATTCAACTAATTTCATCTTGATCTTGTCTATTATTCCTTCTTTGTAATCGTTTGATTATTAACATTCAGATAATAATCTGATCTTGTAATAGTTTGGATATTACTTTGGTTGGTAATCTGTGCCAACTAGATTGTTCTTGGATTGGTTTTTTTAATTCAATTGAGGTTTAGATATTGCTTTGATACCATCGCACAATAAGGAAAGTTCAAAAGTTCTTTAGATTTTCACTTGGACAATTCTTGGTTGAAGATTTAGTCGGTTTATCTTGTTTCTTTTTAATTTCCACCTTTGATGCATAATTCACATCATGATACCTATCAAGTTCAGCTTGGAACTTTTTAAGGTCTTTGAACATCAATTGATTATTCTTTGCTAGTTCATTGTTTGCTTCTTTGAAATAGTTGTTTGATGATTCTAAACATTTATTTTTGTTTTTGAAATTCTTAATTTCAGTTTTCAATTTATCAACAAAAGTTTTATTTGATGATTCCAAAAGTTTATTACGTTTTTTTTCTGTCATTAATTTCACATTTTAGTTTTTCAATTAAAGAAGCAAGCAAATCACGTTCTCTAGAAAAATAATCATCATCCTGATCAGCCTCTTCTCCATTAGTACTCATATCTACTGAATGAGTAGTGATATTAGTATCACCTTGTTCATTTAGATATGTGTCATTAACAGATTTCGGTTGCTTAGGATGTTGTCTTTCATTGGCAAATACATTGTATTCATCATTATTAGATTGTACCTTTTGTAATGGTTTAGTATCAAAGATGGGTCCAGAATTGTCAACAGCATCTGGAGTGACCTTTTGAATATGTGCCATGTACAGATAACGTGCTTCTAATTTCTAATCTTTAGGTTCATCATAAGTGTCATCCTTCTAATCAGCTTGTTTTGCATTCAACTAAAATTCAGCTTCCTCTTGCTTACACAATAGCATCTTCTCTTTGTGATAAGCTGAATCATTTGCCCATTTAGGTTTCTAACATTCCCTTGCTATATGCCTATATTCATTGCAATTAAAGCATTGAATCCCAGACTGCTGCACCACCTGTGTACCTACATTCTCCCTAGCCCCAGCAACATTGACTGCCCTCTGATTATCATACCTAGTTCCTTTGTTGATTCTTGGAGTATTATTCTAATTTTCTCTATGGGTTTTTGATTACGTTCTGAGGTTATTGTTGGTAGGTTTGTAGATTTTCTTGAATGATAGAGAGATTAAAGCCATGAGTTTATCAATCTCCTTCTCCTTTTACAATGCATCATCTTCAGCAACCATATCAGGTTCTTGATCATAAGTTGGTGGAGGAGAGTTAACAATTGCTTTACCTTTGTTTTTGGTTGCAGCTTGGTGTGATCTGATTAAGGAGTTTTGAGTATAGTGAGTGTGTGAGGTTGAGGATGGTAAACTGGTTGTTGTTGAGAAACAAGTGCAAGTGGGTTAGTAATACGTGCTAGTCTTTCAGCTCTTATCTCATTGACTTCATTCTAGTGTTGCTTCAGAATGTCATATAGTTTGTGGTAGGAAACAGTCTTCAACTCTTGAATCTTCTTAACAAGTGTCACAAACCTTTTCAATTCTGGTTGTAATTGAAGTAAGAACTGAACATTCACTTGATGATTGGTAACTTCACACTGATTTCTAACAAGCTCATTCATCATCATGTTGAACCTTGAGTAATACGATTCAAGTGATTTACCATCCCGTGAGGTGAACTTTCCAAATTACCAATACAGATTAGTTTCAAGATCTTGGAAATTGATTAACTCACTTTGTTTCAACCTTTCAATGGCTTTCTACCTCTCTATAGCATTTGGACAAGCATCAACTGTGGAGTAGATATCATTGTCTATCCCTGTGAGAATTATATGAACAACTTCAGCTTTATCATTTAATAGATTCTTTATGTATTCTGAAACATTCTTATAGTTCTCCATGTACCCTTCTGTAGTGGTTTCTGAACTACCTTCTACAACTGGAATTGTTCTTTCAGCCCATTTGAATTTGTAAGGTGGATGCTCAAGACAATGGTGGATAAGTTCGTTATTAGGTTTGGTGTCAATGTATCTCTTGATTCGGGATTTCCACTAAATGTAATTACCAGGTGATAACATTAGTGGATGTTCTTTACCATCAGCTTCCATGATGGCATTGTGAAGAGCATTTGATGTTTGAGTTTGTATGGTGTTATTGGTATTTGACATTTTGATGTTATTGTGAATGGATATTGGATCTTAAGTTTATGAAGTGATTGATATTGTGGTTTGTTATTATGTTTAATGTACTTGTTTTCTTGGAAACTATTGTAGTTTTACGTGTCTTTGAAGTCCAAATAAAGTGTTACAATAATAGTCCAAAAGGTCTTTAACCGAAATTGCTTGAACCGAAATTGGTTTACCAAAAATGAATTTCGGTTATCTTTTTCAGTTACATATTCCGCAGTGAATAAACATATTCCGCAGGAAACCTAATCCGTAACAAAGAGAAAAAATTAAGCAGAGTTCTATTTCACAAAATGACATAAACCGCAGAAATTTGTAACAGCTGTAAACTTAAATCGCAGAACATAAACCGCAGAGACTTATTCGACAGTGTACTTAAACCATAGTGAAGTTATTTCACAGCCAAGCTTATTCCGTAGAAGCAAAGAAAATTAGGCAGAGTTTAGTTTCATAAAACTACTTAAATCGCAAAATTAAGTAACCCCTGTAAACATAAACTGCACGATAAAGATTTACATAAACCGTAGGAACATGTTTTACTTAAACCGTAGTATTCAAGGTGCTTATTCCGTAGTCTCCTTCCCTAAACCATAATCTTCAAAAATATGTCTTAATCCACAACCTTCAAACCCAAAACCCATATTTTTGATCAAAAAATAAGCAGTTTTGATATGAAAAACTAAGCCACAAATAAGCTATAACCTTTACCAAAAAACTTCTACAAAGTTTTTAATCTAAAAAACATGTTTTTAATGATTTTTGAATGGTTCTTTTTTCTTTAAAACCGAAACTACTGAAAAGCTAAATAAGCTAGATGGTTAACAAATAAGATAAGTAGTTTTAAAACCTGCAAAAACTAGTAAACCAAAACTAGAAAAGGCTTAAGAATCAAATCCTAAAGACATAAAGTAAGCCGTGGCTTAAAAGAACCGAAAATAAGCTCGAATAAGCTTAAAAAACACACGATCCAAACACCTTAAAACCCCTTGGCAATTGATACCACTTGTTATCCCACGTACTAATCCATGTCACAACACAATAATCTAACCAATACGCACATAAGCCGAATAAGCCATAAGAAAAGAGAAAGGAAAGTTGGAAGATTATATAAAAGAGAGAAATAAGAGTGGAGGGTTAACCACACACAAATAGTAACCAACACCCTTCACCACATGAGGTGAAGGTGTATTTATAGTCTGTGCCTTATGTTAGGCGTATGGGCTTTCCTTTGGGCCGGGCTTGGCTTAAAGTGGGCTAAGAGCCCAAAACACAGACAATATTAGATAACAATCCAAGCCCTTTAAACCCGAATAGCCTATTACAAACTAAGATTTATAATGACTTAAGATGACCAAAAACATTCTTGTTTGACTTAATAAAATTAAGGCTAACAAGTCTTCATACTACCTTGCTATTTAGGTGGATTCCGAGTTAGGTGTTTAATTATTTAGATACTTACACATTCCATTATGAGGGTGACAGGTAATAAAATTGGAGAAGACAACTAGGGTGTAGTGCATGATTAGGTAAACACATTTGTTTAACCATAATAGTTTTCCCTCACTTTTACTTTCATGCAATTAGAATAGAATTAGGAGTAGTTAGTAGCTTAATCAAACCCTTTTCAAACTCAAGATTTTACTTTCTTTCTAAAAACATAAAAACACAAAATAATCATCCCTTAATCCTTAGACCTTAGTGACATTCGATTCGAACCTAACCAAACTATTCCCTTAGAGAATGATCAATCCCCCGAGTTTTACCTATACTACAGTACAATGATTAGGTACACTGCCTAGGAGGATTGTAAAACTTCGGTTTGCAATAACTGCACATCAAATACCCACCCTTGACCTTTATATTCCTCACCTCTTACAAACATTCTTTTCTCTCTTTCTCTTCTCTTATGCTCTAAGTCTAACACTTCTTGTGTTCTTAATCTTCTCTTCTATCATTCTATTGAAGAACACATCTCTGCAAGAGAGACACATAAGTACCTAATCCACACTTGTGTGTTATAAGTCGAGGGTCTTCTTTCTCATACCCTTTCTTTTAGAATCGAGTCTCTAGGTTAGGTTAGGACTTGATTTGAACAATCAACTTTTTATTCAATTTAGTTGTAAGGGAAGTCGTGTATCCGAGAGATCAAGCTTAGATCATTGGGGATCTAGTTGGGGTTTTGGTTATACTTCCAAGGGGAAGTTCTTAGAGATCATAAGTTAAGTCTTCTTTGTGAGCGTCGATCTTTATGCATATCGGTGGAGTTAAAATGTAATACGGGTATAATCCACCATAAGGATTATGCTAGGAATAGTATAGGTGTCGTGGATTCGCAACTGGACGTACGAAAGAACTAAACCCCCTTCCTAAATTAGTATATATCATGGTCTCTCTCTCTATATATATATATATCTCAATCTACTTATTGTTTCTTTGCTATGTAGATTTGTACACCACTTAGTTCCGTCAAGACTTAAAGTTTTGTAAACTTCAAAGAAATCAAGACAGCCGTATTCACCCCCCTCTATGGTTTTACAATTGGTATCATAGTAGTTTACTCAAGTTTTCAAGCATTAAAGCCTTCTCGAGAAGTCGTTTTATGTTAATAACTTCTTTTTCAAAAATTTAAAATCATAACTCCGGTTTTTGAAAAAGTTGAGTAAAGATCCATGGCTCAAGAAACTATGTTGAGGGATGCTCTATGCAAAGACCACCTTTGCTAGAAGCCGACGGGTTTTGGTTTTGGAAACCCCACATTGAGACATACATTAAGTCTAAAGATATTGACTTATTGCAAGTCATTCAAAACGGCGATATTGTTTTTGAAATGGAAGACCTAGAAACAAAGCATATAAAGAATACGACATACGAGCTTCTTAAAGATGATCAAAATAAGAAACTTGGCATGAACAATGAAGCCAATATGTCTCTTTATAATGTTGTACCCCGTAAAGATTATGAAAGAGTTTTATATGTAAAACCGCCAAGGAGGTTTGGCATACACTAATCATCACCCACCAAGGCAATTTACATGTTAAGAATTGCAAGATTGATCTTCTCACCTAAGAATACAAGAAGTTCATAAACTCCAATGAAGAAACTATTGATAGTGGCTTCACATGATTCAATGCTATTGTAACTAGTCTCAAATCTTTAGATCCAGACTACTCTAGCAAGAATCATGTAAGAAAGTTTCTTCGTGCTCTACCATTGAAATGAAAAGCTAAGGTGGAGGCGATTGAAGAAGAAAAAGACTTGGCCATACTTCCTCTTGATGAGCTAATTAGCAATCTTAAGTTTTATGAAATGGTCTTAGATAATAATGATGTAGTTTCCAAGACCACTACCAAAGAAAAGGTCAAGTCGTTAGCTCTTAAAGCTAAAGTCACTAGGGAGCAAACTAGTGATGATAGTGATAGTCAAGGAGGAATTGATGAAGATGAAGACAAAACTGAGGAGTTCAATTTGATGGCTAGGAACTTCTGAAGGTTCTTTCGGAAGAATAATCGGTTCAGACGCGGAAATCAAATTGGTAACGGTGCTAATAGATTCGGTAAAGGCCGCGGTAATAGCTTTGGAAACAAAGGCAATGAAAGTTCAAGACAAAAAGGAGTTTGCTACAATTTTAGGGTAGAGGGCCACTTTGCTAGTGAGTGTATAAATCCCAAGGAGAATAAGTGTTTTGTGGGTAGAGCTTGAAGTGATAGTGAAGATGGTGACGAACCTCAAAATGAAGCATCTTGTCTCATGGCGACTGACTCTCAAGAAGTACAAACTAAACCTTCTACTTCTAAAAATGATATAAGTGTTATAGAGTTGCAAAAGGAGAATGAGAAACTCCTAGGGTTTAATAAAGACTTTACCATAACTTTTGAAAAACTTTTAAAAGAAAAACGCTCTCTTGAAAGTGAGAAATGAAATTTTTTGAGTAAAGTCAATGATCTCGAATTTGAAATAAAGAAACTTGCAAATAATAAATAGGTGGTTGAACCTTGTAGAAAATGTGATGTACTCATCTAAGAGGTTAACTCTTTAAAGTGCAATGTTTCTAGACTTCAAAATGAAGCATTAAATTTTTCAAATTCAAGAAGTGTAACATTGTATTGGATAATATGGTAAGTCGTCAAAAATTTTCCCAATATAAGGAAGGTCTTAGATTTTATAAAAATGAGAAAACCACTTTCGTAAGTCTAAACAAACCAATAGTGTTTGTAAAAGAAAGCCAAAACGGAAATTTCTCAAATAGCTTTGTTAAACCCGTAGTACCTTAAACTCATTTTGCAAACACTCGAGGTTCCCAAGAACCTAATAGAAGAGTGGAAACAATACACCAAGGATATTATTCGAGCTCACATAATGGATTTAGATACACTCAACCTCGAGTTGACTATAGACATCTTTTACCTCTACCAAATATGAGACCTTCTAACTCATATAACCAAAGACTTTCTTTTCAAAACAACCATTCTTCAAAAAGAATAAATTTTTAAAACAACCAAACGTCTTTGTATTATCAACATAGCACCTTCCAAAGGAGAGAAAAATCCAACCCAAATAAAAGGCTAAAAACACCTCGAAGCGTTGGACCAAACTTTCAAAACCAACATGGCTTTCAAAACATCCTTGGTCCGCGTTCTCGAGGTACAGCCTACATAAAGTATGTGCATTACTTCAAGACCCAAGAATGGTTAACTTGGGCACCATATTTGCTAACCACAATGGACCCAAGAAAGAATGAGTACCACGACCTTGAATTCATATTTGCTTGTAGGTGTGCTTAAATGCGATCTACTACTAGACGATTGGATTGTGGATAGTGGTTGCACTAAGCACATGACCGGGAATATAAGATTTTTTACTTTGCACAAGGTGTATGATGATGCACTTGTTGTATTTGGGAGCAACCTAAAGGGCAATGCCGTTGGTGGAGGTAATATTACTCATGACTCTATTACAATTATCAATGTTGAGCATGTTAGTGGTCTAGCTTTTAACTTGATTAGTGTAGGTCAATTATGTGATGATGATTGTGTAGTTAGCTTTACTAAAGTAGATTGTACTATTAGTTAAAATGGGAAAACGCTAGCTAAATGTCATAGGAGAAATAGACTATATATTTGCAAATTAAAAGATAACTCCAAACAACAAATTTGTCTTGCATCCATGGTGGATAACTCAACGCTTTTGCATAGGAGGTTAGATCACGCCAATATGCATTTAGTTCAAAACTTAGCTTCTAACGAGCTAGTAAGGAACATATCAAAGATGAACTTTGAAAGACATTTGTGTGATATGTAATGTCTAGGGAGTCAAGGTAATGCAAACAATAGGACTAGGAGTGAAGTGTCAACTATTAAGGTTTTAGAATTGTTACATTTAGATTTGCTTGGTCCATCTCCAATCCAAAGTTACTGAGGCAACTTCAACACTTTAATAATTGTTGATAATCACTCAAACTACACTTGGGTTGTGTTCGTAGAATCTAAGGATGATGTCTTATAAAAAAGTTTACAATCTTGTGTAAAAGGCTTGAAAACCTACATGATTGTTCTATTGTTTCCATTGAAACCAAACATCGTAGTGAATTTTATAAATTGGAATTTAGGAGGCTTTGTGAACAACATGGAATGTCATATAACGTGTAGGTCCCGTTCACTTCTTAATCGAATGAGATTCTTGAAAGAACACATCACAAGTTAATAAAGATGAGTCATGCTATGTTAGACGAGTAATCCATTCCACAAAAGTTTTGGTGTCATGCATTAAATACAACAATATACATATTTAATAGGGTCTATATTTGAAAATTCAAAAGTAAAACACCCTACAAAATCCTTAGAAAAAAAGATGCCATCATTAGAGTACTTTAGGTATTTGGTTGTAAAGTATTTATACTTAACACTAAAGTACATCTCACCAAGTTCGACCCAAAGTCGTATGAAAGTGTGTTTTTAGGATACTCTCAAACTAGTAAAGCATACATAGTGCTTAATAAGGAAACAATGAGAATTGAGGACTCTCTCAATGTTACCTTTGATGAGAGCTTGCCTGAGCCTAAGTCATCTCCTTCGGTAGAAGATAATATGATACATGTAGTTCAAGATCTCAATGGGTCACCGTCATTACAAGTTAATGTTTCGGATAAAGTCTATCCTAAAAGTGTCAAAGAAGCTAAAGGTCACCTAAGAAAACAAGTAATTGGTGAGTTGAATGAGAGAAAACTTAGGTCTAAGACAAAACAAGCTTAGGATTTTTTATGACATTTTCCAAAGTCTAAATTGTACGAGTCTAGTTGAGGTTTTTCATGTTTGACATGTACAATAGGATAATGATTTAAGTGAGTGAGGGGTAGAGAGTAAGGGTATAATTCTAGAGGTCATTTGCATACCCTATTAGAGATAATTGTACTCTTAGAGCTTATGTGCTTATGTGCTAGGACTTATGTGAAAGGCATGGAAGTTGGACAACATCGGTGTTTTAACAAGATGAAGGATAGATGTCAATACATTATTCAAACGATGGTTGACATTGTTTTGGAATTTACATGTCAAACCTATGTGTTATGAACAAGAAATTTGATCTACATCTTTTCAATATTGTGGTAATCATCGCCTCACATATTTAAATATGTGAAATCGACTTATTTGTAACATTGCATGCTTTGTTCCCTATGATAGACATGAATTATTAAATAGATAAATTCATTAGTACCAAAAACACTTTGAGTCGCAACTCACCCTTGTGATGAAGATGTTGTATTTGTGTCAAATTTTTCATTTTATGTGTTGAATGCATGCTATGTGTATTAGGGTGGAGAAGAAAAGAAAAGAACTTTATGAAAACATACAAACTACTCACGTAGTTAAAGAGAATTCTCTTGAAATAGGATTTTGTATGGTATTGCATAACATACTAAAATGCACAATGAATAAACATGATAATATAGTCTTCTCGTCCGAGAAACTATGTAATACTCACCTTACACTATGGTAGTTAAAGATTATCAATGTTGACCCAACACATCGACCATAATTCTAAGATATTACACCTAGCAACACTTTGCTATTGTATAATTGAATATGTGTCCAATATGTGTAAAATATCCAAGAAGGATTAAAATACACATCAAAGTAGGTTTGATAACTTGGACCACTCATCCGAGATCCTAAGTATTTTCTTTGTAATGCATAGAAAATAAAGTTATCAATTCTGAAATCCAAAATGGTGATTTAGAATCTCTACACAACAATCCACAATGGAAGTATTGTAACACCCCCAAATTTATAACGCAGCGGAATACAACATGAGGTGCTACTTCATAGTCACAAAGTACAAGTTATGGAAAACGACCTCAAAAAGAGACTTTTTAGAAATAAGTTTTCACATTCGACACATCAAAATATCAAATTTTACAAACAAGTTCCAACAGTATAAAAATACCATAAAGGTATGACATACAGTTTAGATAATGTTTTCGTTGACTGTAAAATTTAGAGAAAGTTTTTACAATACGCAATATTTTTAAAAGTTTAAGTCTTGTCGAATGTATAAAAATGTAGAGTCTCTGAGTACATATTCGTGCGGCTTCCCTCCTGAGCAATATACCTGGAAAACCTGAGATAACATGTGAAAAATGTCAACAATAATGTTGAGTGAAGTTCATAGGTTTTTAATAAGTAAAGCAGTGAAATCCATAGAGTTTATGAAATAAATAAGTAGAACACAAGCTTTTGTTCATCATGTAACATTGACATGCACGCAAGTCAGGTAATAATATTATTGCATCGAGCTCATGACACTGAACGTTAAATAAATAATATAAGTTTTCCCATTGAAGGTATACTTGCCACATACCTTAATTCTCAATACAATGCGTCCGTTCGACATGTACTCAAGTGAGCGCTACTCACCCAGACGGGTTTGTCAAACCCAATAGATCTATTCACTTGTACTAGCATTTACCATGTACATAATTAACAGTTTATGAAATTAGGGATTTTTTAGGCAAGGGGTATTCTATGTCAATGATTCACGTATTCGGGTTGATGACATCAAATAATGTTACTTTTATAGCATCATTTATCCCATGTAAATAACCCATTTTGTATAATTATTGCAAAGAATTATTACTTAATCGTTTGTATTTAAGAATTGCAGTAATTATAGAGTACTTGGTAAAGATTAGCAAAAAAGCACGCATTCTGGAGCTTAAACGAAGACATTTGAAGATTACTGTTCTAACATCCAATACGCCGTATCCATGAAGGAAGATACGGCGTATTTGTGCCTGCACTTCACTAAAGACCACGAAGGAATCAAGAATCAATACGTCGTATCCAGAGAAGTCAATACGTCGTATTCAAATTATAGTAATAAAATATTCTGGAAGATATCAAACGTGGTCCCTACTCTAATAAATCCCCAATGTGCCGTATCAAAGCCTTTCGATACGCCGTATTGACCCAATTCTAGACCTTATAAATAGAAAACTTAAAAACGGGTTTTCAATGTGCTAAATCATATTTTCGATACCTAAACCGTAAAATTCGATTTTCAGAAGAGAAGAAGAGTAGAAGAGGTCTTGTAACGTAATTAATTCTATAGGAAACAACTTGTAATCTCATATACTCTTATAATCGTGCAGTTTTTGGTATCATTCGTTAACTCGGTTAGTTTACCTTGGCTAAATTATTACATTTGTATTAATTATGACGTTTGAAGGGAAGGCTAATAACCGTACGCGGTACTTAGCCAATATTATGAAAGATCTGAATGTTTGGTATTGTTTATCACGACTTGCTTAATGTTAACATTGATTGTTTGTTTTTATGTTTATCAGTTTATACCTTGTTACTCGGTGCTTTTGAATTCGACCAATCATTCAACTGGATCAAGTTGATACGGACCGCAGAAATCTAGTGATTTCGGGATGGCTCTCCCATCATAGTTGATTTATTACATCTAGACCAAAGGATCACAAATAATAACCAATCTTCTCTCGTCTTTAGATTGAGATATCTTTAGTTTGACTCCGTGACAAGTGACCCTTGGGATCAACTGAGAGTACTATGATAAATAAATTGGTAAAAGACTTGGTTAGTCGTACTGACTAGTGTACTGAAATTGAATAGCCTTTAAGCCAGTGACAAAGGGGGTAAAGAGCTCGCTCATGAGCACTAGGGTTTTAACACGAGATCTACCGATTTTTTTAATCCCCTAAGATAGATTATAATCACATACTAATAGGTATATGCTTTTATGCGAGGATATACATTAATTCTGGTAGGACAGAATTCTATTGTATCGGAGTCTTAGGAAGAAGTACCGCCATTAAGTCTTAAGAATGGATATGCCCGAGCTCCGTCGAGAGTATAGAGTAATTGCATTTGCACCTAAATAGACAAATCTCTCTTAGAGCATATCTAATTAGGATTACATAATTGTTAATATGTACGAGTTTTTATCGATCCTTATATAGGCTAGACGGCTCTGGTTTCATCCTTAGTGTCCAAATCCTGTCTTGCGTGAGTTTTAGTACCTGAGCGAGCTACTATTTTAGTCACCATAAAACTAGTGCCAGTCTTCACTCAGGCTAAAAACCACAAACCTTTATACCGTTAGATTAGGATTATCATAGGTTAATTAAGCATAGGTTGTAAACGTAGAATAGAATTGAAGCTTAGTTAGATAACCAAAAAAATTAGATAGAATATGGAAAGATTTTTTCTACGCTATTTGATAACAACTCAAAAATATACATAGAGAATATCCCTAAAAAATATGTGAAATACTATATGTTAAATACGCATGAAATATTTGCATTTTGTTTGTTATTTGGTACAATAATTGTGTTTCTGTACCAAGAATGACTGAGAAGGACCGAAAGAGTTGTTAAAGAAAATCCGTTAAAAGCACTGAACGGTCGTTAGAGAGGTACCAATCTAGAAAGGGAACCAAATGCAGAATTAATGAAAACGAGAGCCTAAGTACGGCGCACTTTTCCCATGTGTGGCATAACTTCATGGGGGTGTGACGAATAAATACATTTAATGAAGAAGTGAAGTGCGCCGCAACTTAGCCCAAGTGCGTACGCACTCTCAATGCAATTATAAAGGACAAATGATTATAATAGATATAAAGTGATAACTTCTAAATTCCCTTAACACCACTGATATCCTACTGAATCTTGTATCAATAGATTAGATAAATAATGAGTAACCATCTAAATTCGCCATAACACCGAACTGATACCCTAATCTTGGCTATAAATAGGTGCGAACGAATCATTCAGTATGTTAATCATTCCCTATTTCTTTAGCGAATCATGCTCTCAATAATCATTAGAAGTTCTTAGGGAAGTTTTTTAGCAAAGTTTAGAAGTTTTTTTCATTGGAAACATGAAGCTAGTTCTCTTAATCTTCATAGTTTCCCTCCAGAGCTGTGGCATCACGCCGGAACGGTACGAAATTCAGCAAAGGTAGTGGAAGGAGACTAGTTTTACGATCTAATATTAACATTCTGGTTAACTATGTTCTGGCTTGAAATAAGTTTCTTGTCAATAAACCATACCATATTGATTAAAAATGGTCAATCGGATAACAGACCAACGTATATTATACCCATTGGTTATCACAGTTTTCTGCACAACTCTATGATGATTGTATTATTTGTTTTGTTGCTAATGAATTAGGAGTAGTAATTATACATGATTTTACATTTGGGCTAAGCAGATTGGATCGATGTTATGAATAAGTTTTGACAAAAAGCTTATGAATGTGATGATAACTGAATATTCGATAGATCTAGTATATCCCGGTAACTTGATTGATGTTTGATTATTCAAACATTGTTGGAGAGATTGTCCGAAAGATTCCCATCAATATTTCTATATTTCACATTTGTCTTGTCCTATGCGGCGATTACGATACTAGATGTTGATGCTGAGAACATTAACTAGGTGAAATGTTTAATTGAAGCCGCGAAGTGAAATGTTTATGAAGCCGGAAATGAAGATGTTTAACACTTGATCATATGTCTAACGAACTTGATTAAGGGAAATTAACATTATCATATTCATACTTGAATCAATCTTAATGCGTTATATATATTGAAGATTAAAGGCCGAAAGGATTCTCTAATATATGAAATAGTCATCTTTTCATGCTTTTATGCTTAAATTCATGTTTGCTTGATTGTTTGCTTGTTCATGATCATTGCTCTAAGTCCAAATAGATATTAATTTTAATCTTGAAATACTTTGAAATCTTTAGATCATGACAGTCTATAAGATAAACCATTTCGTAATAC
Source organism: Tanacetum coccineum (assembly GCA_026074375.1). Classification (NCBI taxonomy): domain Eukaryota; kingdom Viridiplantae; phylum Streptophyta; class Magnoliopsida; order Asterales; family Asteraceae; genus Tanacetum; species Tanacetum coccineum. The sequence goes on from BQNB010051125.1 coordinate 39,769, forward strand.
AATCGACCCTTTTAAGAATTACTAATCCCGTGGAATGACCTGGTTGTACCCTTAACCTATACTATAAACGGGGGTTTATACTTTAACCGTGTGTTAGTTGGAAATTGGATAAAACTAGAACTATAAATTTAAAGCTTTTATAACATATCAAAGTTTTTGGTGCCACAGCAAGGGATTAAAATCATTCTTGAATAAGTCATCATTGTGTTACAAACCAAATTTTCAAAATCGACGTACAGTTTCTGGCAAACTAAACCAATTTTCTACAGAAAGTGCGCCGCACATAACCATTGTGCGTTTGTTTTTTTGCAATTACAGAAAGTACGCCATACTTTTACCAAGTACGCCGCACATCCTCCACCTTTCACAAACAGAACCAGTTTTCAAAAAAGAAGAAGAACATCAAAACTAAAACCCTAAAACCCCATAAACTGTAATTTGACCATTTGAAAATGTGGAATTTATTCGTAAAATTCGTAATTGTCAAAATCTTGTATTGTCGTGATTTGTACATTAAAATGAGAAAAAAAAAAAAGACTACTTCATAGCTTATTTTTTAAATTTTTGAAAGCCTACATATATTTCTTAATTGCTAAATATTGCTTATTTAACTTTGACTGCCTGCAAAATAAAAATAAAAATGAAAACTTTAAAAGGCTTAAAAATTATATGATAATCGATGTGCTTAAAACCTGATATTTGCTGTGTGTAACAAATATTTTAGATGTAATGAAGATAAGAAATATAAAAATACTAAAATAAAAAGTTTTAAAAATTTAAAAACTGAAAGTTTTTAATGTACGGCGCACTTTCCCCTAAGTGCGCCGGTTTTTCTGAAAAATCACAAAGGATTTGGAAAAATTCCGAAAGTACGCTGCACTTTCTCCAAAGTGCGCCGCACTTTCCTATCTGGAACCAAACAAAATGCTTGTTTCTTCGTTTTTATACGAAAATTGCTTAAATTAAAAATTGCTACATGTTTGTTGATAATGTGTAAGTGTAAAAAGCTACTACTATCTGCTTTAACTAACCTACTAATGGTTGTTCTAATGTTGTGCTATTTTATAAGAATTATGGATCCAACATCGAGTCTTGGACGGATTTGCCTAGGAGAGAACGTTTATGGATCATCAAGTGAAAAAGTTGAGGGGCATGGAGATTAGGATGCTCCCGAGTACACGAACACAACTGGTAGTAAGGAAAAGAAGGTAACAAAAGCACTTAGTTTTTACAAAATGGAAACGGAAGTGGTAAGTGAACGGTGTATTGCACCAGGCTTCATGAATGACTTGGATGCATACGATGGTGAGATCAATTTGGCATTTGATGAAAACTTGATATCAAATGAATACGCGGTAAAGCTATGTTTAGATTATGAGGTTAAGAAAGGAAAC
>BQNB010051126.1:0-41161 GCA_026074375.1 Tanacetum coccineum
GCTTATTTTTTAGATTTGTCAAAAAGCTCTTCATTAAAGTTTTTCATTTTTGCTTATTTTATAGCTTTTTCAAAAGAAAATTTTTTAAAATGTTTTATAAAAAACAAAGGTCACAGGGGTCGAACCTGTGACCTCTCATTCACAACACACACACACGCCACCACTGCGCCCTTGGGATTTTTTCATAAACACTTTGCACCCTTTAAATCTTATAGTCATTTTTAGTTTTAGCTTATACGACTTATTTCACTTATTTACAGCTTATTATGTTTAGCTTATTTTCCCATTTTATTTTTCTTACATTAGTAATACTTTAAATCATTTTTAGTAATTTTTCCAGATTTTTATAAATTAGTTTAGTATTTTTAATTAATTTTCTAGATTAAAATAGTTTTTAATTCATAAAAAATTAAATAAAAGTCAAAAAAATATAATTCTTTTTTCTAAAATTATTTTTAATCATTTAGGAATTTTAGAAAATAAATTTGCATTTTTAGAGTTAAAATTTGATAATTTAGGTTTTTAAGTCTCGGTTTTAGATTCCCATTATCGTTTTCGTGCTTAAATCTTAATTGCTTTAGTTTTTAGTTGCCTTTGCTTGCATTTGCATTATATTTGTAGAAATAGAATCCAAAAAATCAAAAAAATTATTATTTAAATCACGCGATCACAAACTTAAACGAGATTCTCAAATTCAAGCTTCGTCGGGATACGACATCCGGGAGATAAATAATTGTTTGTCCTCAAGAAATTTTTATCAAATGGGATACTCACTATACTATAATTAATTCGAGGTATTTTAGGTATATATTATATATCCTATTTTGTTCAAATCAATTTTTGGCGTCGTTGCCGGGGAGGTGTCTAACGAATATCGCGTTGAAATTTGAAGATTAGTGTTTTGAAGACCCTTCCTCGTGAAGTTATCGTTTTGTTATTTTCTTTTAGAGTTAAGTACATTTTTGGTCCTTGTGGTTTGGTGCGTTTTCACTTTTGGTCCAAAATTCAAAAAAGGTTTGGTTTTGGTCCAAAAACATAGTTTCGTTCCACTTTTAGTCCAATTCCGTAAATTTGGACTAAAATTTTTGGACTAAAAGTGGAACGAAACTATGTCTTTTGGACCAAAAGTGTAACGAAACTATGTCTTTTGGACTAAAAGTGGAACGAAACTATGTCTTTTGGACCAAAATCAAACCTTTTTTGAATTTTAGACCAAAAGTGAAAAACACACCAACCACAAGGACCAAAAATGTACTTAACTCTTATAATTAGTTTAATTATTAGTTAATCAAACCAACCTCTCACACTATTGATTTACCTACTTTTTATAAAATATAAAAACAAAAAAAGAATCTTCTATCAACCCCTTAGAATTCTGTTAGACCGTGTTCGAGCCTTCCCAACCTATTCCCCTAGAGAGCGATAACAACCCCCGAGTCTTGCCTATACTACACTACAACGACTAGGTACACTGCCTAGGGGATTGTAAAACTTCATGTGAAGTTTTTACGAGACCCGCATCAAGTTTTTGGCGCCGCTGCAGGGGAATAGTTAGGTTTTGATCATTGTTTAACTTAGTTCTACTCGCTTGATTCCTATCAAGTGAGAATTTTAATTCCAGTACATTAGCTTTCTCATAGTCTATCTTTTATTCGTGTTAATTGTTTCATAATCCCTTCTTGTCAACCACCATGGGAGACGTGAATCCTATCCGTACTCTTGGAGATTACTCCAAACCTAGCTACGAGGGCTACAGGAATACCATTGAGCTCCTCGTAGGAAACAATGTGGTACCTCTTTGATCCGACACCATCCGGTTGGTGCAAAATGGATGCTCAAGCTAAGGATGTGGTACCTCTTTGATCCGACACCATCCGACACCATCACTTGACCTTAACGGTGAAAACAGGGAAAGAACGCGCCTGCGTTTATTTCAATTTTCCCTTTGTGATCAAGCTAGCAACTGGCTTGAAAGTCTTCCAGCAGGATCCATCACCACATGGGAGGATCTTACTACTCTTTTCCTTGCTCAATTCTTTCCACCGGGAAGGACCGTAAAACTTCGCAACGATATCCTGATGTTCCAACAACATCATGGTGAATCTCTCTCAGAAGCATGGACTCATTTCAAGGACTTACTCCAAAAATTCCCTCATCATGGCATCGATCGATGGCTTCAAATTCAATTTTTTTATGATTATGTATCCTTTCATCTTAAGTGCGAGATTGACCGCGTCGCCAGTGGCAAACTCCGCTATAAGAATGCCGACGAATCTTGGGAAATCATTGAAAACCTCACCCTCTACGACCATTAGGGATGGAGTGATTCAAAATAATTCATCAAACCAGTCAAGGCTATCTCTACACCTCAAAGCACCTCAAAAACACATGACCGGAGACTTCTTGAGCTAGAAGAACAGATTAATTTCTTACTAAAAGGGTTGCGATCTACACCGAGACCTAACTCAACACACATCCCTCAAGCTTATGCTAAAGCAGTTTACTCAAACCCCCGCCCGCAAAACCAAAATGAGCCACAAAAGCAAAACCCCTTCACTTTTAATGAACGTACCGGTCCAAACCCTCAGCCTCAGGCGTTAGGAACCACTTTTGAGGCTTGAGTACGAGACTACATGGCATCACACACCGAAAGGATGGAAAGATTTAAGAATGCCATTTTTAAACAGCGAGAGGACATCAACGATAGGATGACTGAAATGTTCGAACTTCTTAAGGAACTCACAACCAGCAGGACTCCCAAAAAAGTGTTGATCAGAGAAAAGGCTAAATCCCCCGTCACTAATAACATAAATTCTATATCTCGCGCCAGAGGAGAAGAAGAAAGGAATGACAATGATGATATGTCAGTCAATGGCGGCATTAACGGGACAAATACGGAAATGCCAGTAAAGAAAGCCGAGAAGGGGACTGAAGCTGAAAAGGGAACCAAAAACAAACCAATCAAAAGAGCTGAAAGAGAAGAAACAGCGGAGGCATCCAGCTCTCAGCCCGTAGGGTATTACATGAATCATAGGATCAATGAAAAACTAATCTAGGGACTTATTGATAATCACAGGTTCAATGACTCCTTGTCTAGAATCCGAATTAGAAAAGTAAAAGGAAAAAAACTATAATTTGCTACCTAAAGGGCCTGTTTATAAAGCAATCCTTAGAAAAAAGATAACAAGGAAGGAGGACATTGGAGGAAATTTTGAAATACCTTGTAACATAGGAGGCCTGAAACCCATGAACGCCATAGTAGACCAAGGATCCTACGTTAACGTCATGCCCCTCTCTACCTACATGAAACTAACCGATAAAAGGCCTGCTGAGAAGAACATTAGACTCTCCCTAGCTAGCCATTCGTATATCTATCCTTTAGGAATAGCATAGGACTTGTTAGTATATGTTTCTGGGTATGTGTACCCCGTGGACATTGTGATTTTAGACATAAAGGAAGACGAAAAGAGGCCCTTCATCTTAGGAACACCATTCCTGACAACGGCTAAGGCCGTGATTAAGTTCAAAAAGGGTACCATAACTCTAAGATCTGGAAAGAGTAAAATAAGTTTTCATAGGATACCCGAATCCCTCTGTAAGGTCAAGAAAGGGATTAAGAACGATATAGAGCCTATAGCCCATACTATGACCGTAAATAGGCTAGTCTTGGAATGGGAAGAAAAGATAAAATTCACCAGGAAAAGGAGATGAAGTTCGACCAATGGAGGAGAAAAAACTTCAGAAATAAGCATCATGCTCTTGTTAAAATAAAAAACAGAATGGATGATGAAGGAGACGTCACGTAAGGACTTGTGACTTTAAGTCTAGCTACAAGACTCATAAATAAAGAAAAGCACTTCTTGGGAGGCAACCCAATATTTATTTTTCTCGCATATTAGGAGTGTCGTGTGTTTTAATTCTTTTCATTTATTCTTTTAAGTTTGAATCATCTTTGTAATCATGATTTGTTTGTTTGTAACTTCGTCTTATTTACAATTAAAAGTATTTTGCATACAATAAGTATAGGGGAATATATCCAATTTTTAAGAACCAATTCAAACATAATTAAAATAAATTGTTTAGATTAATTCGCGTCAGTGTCGAGTCATATGATTGTAATGATTAATTCTAGGTTTTTATGAAGTGCTTTCTATAAATATAACTTATAAAATTACGTGCAGGAAATTTCTCATTAAAAACAAAGAGGAATTCTTCACAGTGCCTGGAGACGGTGTCGGGATTAAAACCCAACGGCGTCGCGTCTCTAGCAATTTGAAGATTCGTAAATTTTCAAGTATTTTTGAAAAATAGAATGTGCATGATAAGTGCTTAATTACACATATCTTTTACCTCTAAAAACGAGCTTAAATGACAAAAAACAGACAAAAACTGCCAAATATATGTTTGTTTTGCATTTGTATTGTGCAGGAAGTGGATATCAACAAAAAGACAGAAAACCAAGCCAAAATGACAAAACTGAGCATGGAATGGAAAAGACTGTGCAGAATCAAGGCCAAAGTCCAAAAATGCCAAAGTCAGAGTCAATCCAGAAGAATCAACAGTCAAACCGGAGCCGGAACTGAAGAATACTATTGGATGCAATCTTAACCCATCTGATGCTGGTCTATTAGTTAGGATTGTAAATTCATCAAGTATGTAATAGTTTAAGTGTAGGGCTGTATTTATAAATCCCCATGTTGTTATTATTGAGTTTTGGTAGATTTTTTATCTTTGTTCGAGTCTTTGGCTTAGCAAACCAAACCTAGTGTATTAGTATAATTAAATTAGCTAACCCTTCCAACTCCATATTTCACCCAAATGTCACTCCCCTAAATGGTATCCCCATCCATTTCTATTTCCGTTAATGTTATCTTACACCTACACCCCACAACCTTTTAAAAAGACCTCTTTGATAGTAATGAATAATGCTTGCGATAAACGAGTGGAGGTTTGATCCGTTTTACCAAGCCTTGGTAATTATCATGCTATGACAGGTTAATGTGTATTGATTTTTGTTTCCACCTTTATGTTATAATTTATTTTACAAACGAATAAAGCAAGGAGAGAATCACCCATAAACTTATGTGAGGTGCTATGTATTTATACTTTTTGTGCTTTTTTAATTACGAGGTCTAGAAGTTGTGTTTGTAAAATGCTTTTAAGAGTAGATTAAAATGACCTAATATTGATGTTTGTCTAGCGTAGCAAAAACCGATTTGCTTGAGGACAAGCAAATCCCAAGTGTAGGGGTATTTGATGAGGTGTCATTTTATACACTATTTCGGGGTCATTTAACCTCTTAAATCATGCAAATATGCCTAAATTACGTGCTTAATCATTTGTTTTCAGGTTTTTAGCACTTGGATGACTTTTGGAGGAAATACACGTGACTTGGGCTCATTTGGAGAAGAAACGGACAAGATTACGGACCTACACCAAATCTCTTGATGTGTTTATGCATACAGTGCGTGGAGACGGCGTCGCAGGCATAAAGCGACGCCGTCGTGATCTTAGTGACGGCATCAAGGATCTCACGACGGCATCAGGACGTGGCCCGGACTTAAAGAGGATCTAGAATCATCTACGTGGCGACGGCGTCAGGATTTCAAAGCGACGCCGTCGCAGCGATTTTCCTATATATATTAAACCAAAATTAGGGTTTTAAGTGCTCGATAACTTTGTATAATTTTAGGGAGACGAACCCTAGTCATTCTAGCAGCTTTATGGTCGTTTTTAGGGCCTCAAAACCCTATTGTAACTACCTTTAATCTATGTTTTAATCAAGTTTTTTTTTTAGATTATTTATCATTAATCATTCAATATGTCTATGTGTTGTGTGATTGATTTATATTCTTGCTTTATCTTTAACATGCTAGGCTAAACCCTCCTTTGTATTTACTTATGATTGCATGAAACTTAGGTTGTAGATCCTCTTGATGTTGCTTCTTGTTGATGATTGCATGTTTGGTCTCTAGAAAAACTAGCCATAAGATATTAAATTGGCATAGACGTCTAGGGAAACACGAGTGTGTAGAAAGAATACCATCGGTAACCGTCTTCATACTACCTTACCCCTAATATGGTTGATCCCTCTTAAGTTATTTCACATGCATTTAATATATTCTTAGGGGCCTTGTAATAGTCTTCATACTACCTTACTTGTGCGTTGCCCTAACGGAATATTAAATAGACGGTGGGTTCGTGTAATCCGTTCATGACCTAGGAAATACTTACACAGATCATCACAAGTGTAACAAGGCAAGAGATCTAGGAGAAGCAATCTAAGGAGTAGTGCATGATTAGGTAAATACATCTTTTTATCATCAAGTTATTACCAGTAGTATAGATTATAATTAGTTTAATTATTTGTTAATCAAACCAACCTCTCAAACCATTGATTTACTTGTTTTTTATAAAATATAAAAACACAAAAAGAATCTTCTCTCAGCCCATTAGAATTCTGTTAGACCGTGTTCGAGCCTTCTCAACCTATTCCCTTAGAGAACGATAACAACCCCCGAGTCTTGCCTATACTAGACTACAACGACTAGGTACACTGCCTAGGGGATTTTAAAACTTCCTGTGAACTCTTTACGAGACCCACATCATTAAGACTTGGCTATTAACTTACTATTTTTCACTTTTTATGTTTACGTGATTAATTTAATGTATAACCAGGAGGCTACCTCACGTTTTAGCAAAAACACCTTCGGACGTGTTTTGACTTTAAACTAAGTAAAGTCTACTCATAACTAGCGTATTATGACTTTACGGGCATAATTTTATATGTCGCGTACGTATATTTTACAAGCTACGTAAAATAGTGCATTCTCATTTGCATACATGCATGTGCATACATATATTTTACCACCTAAAATCAAAATATCTAAATAATATGTGCATACTTAAAAATTTAATTTTAAAAATCATTTTGGTACCCTCCCCTCCCCTTTGTTGCTCGTCCGAACCCCACACACAAACACCACAACATGAATTTTGTTATCTAGCCTAACAATACTTGTACCATATCTTAGATACATTTTAAATTGTAGCCTAATCATTTGTACCAAGTGGTCACACTTTGTTCCCCTTGCTATTTATGTACTAAACAAACCTTACCCACATAGGATTATTTTTGTGGTTTAGCAATTGTAAAAAAACGCGGTCCCATTGTTATTGTTTTTCGCATGTACTAACACTAAAACCTACCTTTTTTGTCTTGCACCCATACCTTGAACCCACACTCTAAGCATCTGATGTGCATGTTTAGTATAGAATATGTGGAGAGCTGAAACTTACTCATATTCAGTTTTTAAATACACGCATGTCAAACACTTATGCAGAAATTTTGTATTCTTTGTCTTTCTTGTTATTCTGGTTTTCTTCTTTTTTTTTTCGGCCGACCGTATGCTAAACACCAAAGGGTTGCTCATTTGTCTTTGAGTATCAAGACTTGGGTTTTTATTATACTAATTGTGTTTTGATTTGGTTTGGTCGGGTTTGCATTTGGATCTGAGTTCTGGTTATTCGTTTCATTATATTTTTCAGGTTAATACTTCATCTATTTTCTCATTTGTAAGTAAATATTCTCCTAATATTTTTTTAATTTTCATTTCTCTTTAAATATGTTTATCACCTTACATGTTATTTTATAAATACTACAGGTTTATACATATAAAAGTCTTATACAAAAAGTCTACTTTTGAGCTCGTTATCATTTTTGTAAATACATATTTTGTCGAAAGTTATATTTTTGCTTGTTCATATATATTGGGTTGCAATATGCTTAATATTGAATACTCGTGGAAGTGTTGTGTAATTATATAGTTATATTTTAAGAAGAACCAACTGGTTTTACCTCATACGTCGTATCCCGCAAGAAGATATGGCGTAATCGTGACCTGACTTCACAAGACATCCATGATGAAGAAAAGATATATGCTGTATCTAGAAGACCCATACACCGTATTCACTGACAGTTTATGAATATTCTAGAATATAATATTCGTGGAGCCCACGCCAAGTTACTCTAATATGCCATATTTAACCTTTTTAATATGGCGTATCGACCTTTTTCGAGACTCTATATATACAAAACCCTAAACTCAATTTTAGGTATGCTTTTAACTACCAAGTTTGATTCTCAAAAGATCTAAGATGCCAAGAAGATCTTGCAAAGTGCTCCAATCCATAGGATGAATATGTGTATTGTTACGATGACTAGCGGCTAATACCTTTATGTTTAATCGTTCATCTATATATATGTGTATTGTTACAATGACTAGCGGCTAATACCTTTATGCATGTTTATGCCAATATAATGTTTTGATTCTGTTTATATCGATTGTTTACTTATTTGTTGCGTGTTTATTATGTTTATCACCTCATACTTGTTTATATGCTTAAGTATGTGTTTAACCTATCATTCAACTAGATATAAGAATACAAATAGAGCGTTAGCTAGAGTCCGGGATAGAACTACATGTAGCTGTTTATATATCTAGAGTAATAGGATCATAAATATTGACTTGTCTTTGCCCTTGGTTTAGTGAATAGGTAGACTAGCAGGTGACCTGGGATTACATATTCCTTAGGTAAAGATTTGGATAGTGGACTACTAGTATATAAATATCCATTAAGCGATAAGTTAGTAAAGCATCAATGAGCTAGGTTTCGATAAGATCACCCTTATTATTTCCTAGATATATTATAATCGACCGTGAATGCTTTATGCGGGTTTAGATTAATTGTGGCAAGATTAACTAGAATACAAACCTAGAGTTTAGGTAGAAGTCCCACCTAAGCTTATGAATGATATATCACCAACAATGTAAAACAATCATTGCACTTATAAACAATTTATGCGTTTTATTAGATTAAGCTGGCTAATACGTTTTCTTTACATTAGGTTTGACCGCTTCTTTATCTTTTGTTTATCAACTTGTGTGAGTTAACTATCATCATTAGTTTAGTTAAACTAAAACTCGTGCCAGTCTCTCAGGCTGAAAACCTTCCTTTCGCGTTAGTTCAGGTTTAGGTATATTTAACTAGAATAAATTAGGACTAACATAGATAACTAAAATACTGGTAGACTTAAGTATTAACGCTTGCTCTTAGTGATCGATACCCTACTTACCAACGAACCTAAAACTAATCGGGTACATTGCCCATTAGTGTTTGTTAATAGGTAAAGTCGGCAAAATATAAATAGTAAAACTTGAATAATAAATTACCTACACACGACGAAACACATTAAGTTTTTGGCGCTGCTGTCAGGGAGTGAGTTTGTTTAATTCTTGTTTATTAGTGTTTTAGTTTAGGTTTTGTGTTTTTAGTTTAGTTTGTTTGTGTGTTTGATTTCTGCATTGGTATATGTTGCTATTTGTGTGTTTGTTTGCATTATTAGTCTTGTTGTCTATCTTCTGGTCGAATACTGAATACTGCGTATTCATCCCTTTGGATACGGCGTATAAACTTTTTGTAAACCAATACATCGTATTCAACTTTATACATCAATACGGGATATCTAGTTTTTTGAATACGGTGTATCGATCTATTTGAACTTTTGACTCTGTATTCGTAGCAAATTTATTACAGGAAATAGAGGATCGCGATATGACTATGCAAGAATATGTTCAGTATGAAACTGAGAAAGCTCTTAGAAATGGTAAAGTGTATAACTGGGAAACTGCTACGTATGGTAAGATCAAGTGTGTTGAAGACATTAACGATCTCAGGTTCTTTGAAAAAAAATTCCCAGCTATAGTAGATGATGATGCATTAAGCTTTGATTCAGGTTTCTCATCTAAACACACTGTAAGTTCTCGGCATGTTAATGAAATTAATTTGAAAAATGAAACATCATTGTCCAAAAATGATGAGGAGGAATACAATGTTATATCTTATAATGATGTATTTCCTTTTAACATAATTTTTGTCAATGATTCAAAATTGGATACGGAAAACGATGATGATAAAATAGATATCAAGCAGTCTTTAGGGAATATATCTATCAAACCATTACGTAATGTAATGAATATCGATGTTGATACCTATGCACATGTGTCAAAAGAACTTTGGAAAACAAGTCATGATACAATTAATAAGTTTTTCGCAACTGAAACTTTTATCAAAGAATCAAGTGTTACTATCATGATTTGGAATTACTTTAATAATGGGATGCTAATAAATCTTGTTAAAAATTTATATGTGCCATTTGGCATCCCATTCGACCCTAAGTTGTTTTATAAAGATGGAGTGAAGCTGGAGCAAGTCTAACTTAAAGACTTTTCTATAAACAAAAGTGCTTGCCGAGAGACAACCCGGAATGTAATTTCAATTTTGTTATCGAGTCTGTCTTCCTAGGTAGTCGATATGGTGTATCCAACCCCATGGATACGGCGTATTGATCTAACCTGGACATTATCCATTTTATTTTCCATCACTTAAAACATTATTGTCAGACATGTTAATACGACGTATTCCAATTTTTAGATACTGCGTATTTAACCTCTGACCCGTACTTTGGATTGTTTATTCATACAGGTTTCAATACGGCGTATCCTAAAATATGGATACAGCGTATCGACTTCCTGTACAATATTCATTTTTTGTTTTTGTTTTCTAACCGACAATTATTTAGAGATAATATGGCCTTTGGCTTAGATGGTACCATTCCCCCTCTTCAAAAGCTCAGTTGACCAGTCAAGGGGGTCTAATTGAAGAAAGAGACCAGGGTTTGACCCTAACTCTTGGCTAATTAGGTCACTGGGATAGGAGCTTATTGCCTGGGGCCAGGTCCTTGGAGAAGGGTCTGGTTGGCATTAAAAGATGCATGGGGCCATGGTGTTCCCACCGATCTACACTTTTTGAAGAATTACTTTGGTTTTCTTATAATTAATACAGGAACATACTAAAAAAATGATGAAATCGATGATGTGCTTATTTTCTGAAATTCTATGTGTGTTGTAGCCATGCTGGTATTCAGACGCTTTTACAACACACATTCGTGCTCATATACAATACATGTAGGATCATACACAGGTATTCTCAGGGGAGTTTTTTGTTCTTATCCTTTTATTTCCTGTTTTCATGTTATATTTATACAACGTGGGCGTTGTATATCTCAAGTGAGGGAGGAGAATTAAAATGAAACTTGTCCTTATTTTTACATTAATATACCTAATTTATGCTCAAATTATAAAAAAACAGCAGATTTTTATGAAATTATTAGTTACATGACCCGAACACATAACCCGTATTTCTATATTGTGAGGATTAAGCCTAGCCCAATTTATACCAAAAATTCCATAAATATATGAGTGTGCCGGTGACTGTAGTAAACTTTAAAACTTAGCTTGGTATACTATTTAAGACCACCATAATAAGTACTATTTTATATAGATGGAGTGACCTTTCTAAATTGATAAATTTATAGGATTACACCAAAAAGCCTATACATATTGTGATATTAACTAACCACATTGGTTAGTCAACCCCTATATAAACCCTTTTATTTACTCTCATCTTAAGAGTAAGATAGTACTAGAAAAACACTTCTTAGCCATTCCTTTCATTTGTTAAATCAATAAATATGTTTCGTTACACCTTAGCCTACCCTGTAGATTAAGTCCTTAATCGGTTGCTAGTTACTTTTGTGTAAAACTATGTATTTCCTGTGTTCGCGTGCGTATTTTCTCTCTTTCGTTAGGTCCGAAAATTGCACAATGCAATTAGAATATAAGGGTAGTAGTTGTCTTTTATTTTCCGTGTGTTTACTACTTTTAATATTATGATCAGAAATAGAATCCAGATTTATCATGTTCGTGAAGTGATGAAATTTTACACCAAATTTCATTTTTAGTTTATGTTTAAAAAAAATAAAAAAACAGAAAAATACAAAAAAATGTAAGAGAGAAAAAAAGGAGAGGATTGTGAGATAATCAGTTCGTCTAAACTTAACCGATTTTATTATTTATGAAGATTGATTATTCGTTGGTACGTACTATAAACCAACGATGTAAAGTTTTATTGTATATTATTTTTAGTTGGTCATAAAATAAACCAACTATGTATTTTTTTTGTATCAAGTGGTAGATATCGCCACTATTGTTGTATATTATATTATGGATGATTGGGAGTTGGTCGTTACGGAAACGCCAACTAGGTTTGTTTCTTTGAGTCTAATTCGTGTCTACTAAAGCGTGAGTTTCCAGTGATAAAGCATGAGTTAGTCTATGATTTGTGTCTTTTTCATGGGTATGGTCGGGAAAGTAGCTAGCAACATTGTTCTTTAATTGTTTGGACTTAATCTATTTGTTTTGTTGTTTTATTTTACACCAATTATATATGTTTCCCATCATAATCCCTAACCTTTGGTTTGCTCGAATGAGGGAGTGAGCAATCACATATGTCTCATTCATAGATTTGAATATGTATGTGTTGTTTCGTCACCCTTGATGGTGTATTACCGTTGGTAACGGATTACTTAATCCATCATTCTTCATCCTAACCTTTGGTTTTACTCGAATGAGGGAGTGAGCAATCACACATGTCTCATTCATGGATTTGACTGTGTATGTGTGGTGTTGTCGCCCTTGTTGGTTTACTACTATTGGTGAAGATTACTAGTCCTATTCCTTAGCTTATTCGAGTTAAGGAGTGAGCAATCACAAGTGTCACGATCATGGATTTGGGCATGCATTTGTGGTTTTGTCGCCTTTTCTGGAATATTGGTATCGATAGAGATTAAAAAGAATGATCAACCCTTGAACCTTATCATTAAACCCAATTTACCTTTTTAGACTTGTTACTCCTTAGCTTTAATGGTGGTGATGTGTATCTTTGCCAAGCTTATGATAGAATACTCATCACGACCAAGTAATTGAGCGAATTACTAAATATTATCACATAGATTAGTTGAGTGATTTGAGTGTTTTTATTTCCTATTTCGTGAGGTGTTTGGTTGTGTGCTAGTAATTAAATGAAAAATGCTTAAAGGAAAAATCCCAGACATTCGTTTGGAATACATTTTCATAAGAAAATTCTAATGTCTACTTAAGGACAAGTAGAATTCAAGTGGGGGGATATTTGATTACATCAAATAACGTTTATTGTATAGCATCATTTATCCCGTCTTTATTGCTCATTTTACATTCTTTTATACAAGAATTGGTACTTAATTGATTATATTTGATTATTGCAGTAATTATCGAGCATTTGGTAAAAGTTACCTAAAAGGCACGCATTTTGGAGCATAAACGAAGAGTTCAAGAAAGTTCTCTGATTCTGACAACCTATACGACGTATCATTCTAGAAGTATACGCCGTATCCAAGACTTTGACGAACTAAAAGACCATTGCCTGACTTTGAAGAATACGACGTATCCACATCAGCGATACGCCGTATATATAATACTTTGGTCAACAAAGAAGAACCAACTGGTTTTACCTCATACGCCGTATCCAGAAAGAAGATAAGGCGTATCTGTGCCCTGACTTCACAAGACATCCATGACGAAGAAAAGCTATACGCTGTATCCAGAAGACCCATACGTCGTATTCACTGACAGTTTATGAATATTCTAAAATATAATATTCGTGGAGCCTACGCCAAGTTACCCCAATACTCTGTATTTAACCCTTTCAATACAGCGTATCGACCTTATTCCAGACTCTATAAATACAAAATCTTAAACTTGGTTTTAGGTATGCTTTTAACCACCAAGTTTGATTCTCAGAAGATCTAAGAAGCCAAGAAGGTCCTGCAAAGTGCTCCAATCCATAGGAAAACCCTTGTAATCTCTACACTATGTATACGCGTTGGGTTAGCTTTATGTTTAATCGTTCATCTATGAATATGTGTATTGTTACAATGACTATCGGCTAATACCTTTAGGTATTAGCCATGTTTATGATAATATAATGTTTTGATTATGTTTATATCGATTATTTACTTATTTGTTGCGTGTTGATTATGTTTATCACTTCATACTCGTTTATGTACTTAAGTATGTGTTTAAAATATCATTCAGCTGGATCTAGGAATATAAATAAAGCATTAGCTAGTGTCTAGGATAGAACTACATGCATCTATTTATATATCTAGAGTAATAGGATCATAATCTTTGCCTTTGATTTAGTGAATAGGTAGACTAGCAGGTGACCTAGGATTACACATAATGTTCTGATTCCATGAGTAAAGATTTGGATAGTGGACTAATAGTATATAAATAGTCGTTAAGCGATAAGTTAGTAAAGCCTCAATGAGCTAGGTTTCGATAAGACCACCATTATTTTTTCCTAGATAGATTATAATCGACTGTGAATGCTTTATGCGGGTTTAGGTTAATTGTGACAAGATTAACTGGAATACAAACCTAGAGTTTAGGGAGAAGTCCCACCTAAGCTTAAGAATGATATATCACCAACAAAGTTAAACAATCATTGCACTTATAAACAATTCATGTGTTTTATTAGATTAAACTGGCTAATACATTTTCCTTACATTAGGCTTGACCGCTTCTTTATCTTTTGTTTATCAACTTGTGTGTATTAACTGTCATCATTTAGTTTAGTTAAACCAAAACTCGTGCCAGTCTCTCAGGTTGAAAACCCCCCTTTTGCATTAGTTTAGGTTTAGATAGATTTAACTAGAATACATTAGAACTAACATAGATAACTAAAATACTGGTAGACTTAAGTATTAACGCTCGCTCTTAGTGATTGGCACTCTACTTACCAACGAACCTACAACTGATCGGGTACACTACCCATTAGTGTTTGTTAATAGGTAAAGTCAGCAAAATATAAATAGCAAAACTTGAATAATAAATTACTTACATACGACGAAACACATCAGTTACGTTTTCATGGTCGATTAAAATTGTTAAAAACGGATTTATAGAGGATAAACGGCGATTTGTTAAAATAGACGAAATAAATATATTTTTTAAACTCCGTTTTTATAGTGTCAAGACTTATATTTTTAAAAGTGTTGGAAACTCGTATTTAAAAAAGAAGGGATATTATTCGTACTACTTTAAAAGCATTTCTTTTAAAAGACTTAACGACCGTTGCGTAGAAAATAGTAACTAGACTATAAATAGACCATATGAAATGCAAAAAGTGTAAATTTAGAAATTTAACGAAAAGACTTAGTAACGAGCTACGACTATTCAAAGTTGGACTAGTTTTCTTATAAAAATGTTAGAAAACTTTATTTTAAAATGTTGACTTTTACGGAAAACGTAGTTTGACTTTAAAAGTCAAACACAGACATGTCAATGTGATAAATAGTCAAAATAACTCAGATGCATATTCATATTTCATTTTCATCAACTTAAAGCAGGCATACATCATTTAGGTTGCGGTTAGGAATTTCACCAGTTCATACTTGATCGAACTTTCGCTGTTGTACGATTTTGGTTGAGGTGAGTTTCATAGCCCCGCTTTTACTCGTTTTTATGAATACTTTTACCAAATCTCGGGGTGAGATACATTGCTTGTTTTACTCTTGGACGCAAGTACTTTACTTTACTTTACTTTTTACTTGATTACGGATTAGCCAAAGTACCATTAACCCACTATGCCCCATCATGAACCGTTAATTACCTGTATAAGCGTGAGTGTTATAAATAGATCTATTGGGATTGACATCCCCATCCGGGTTTGGTGATTCTTACTTGACCGAATGTACTGGTCAAACGGACGTATACCATGTCGGAATACTAGGTGGTCTCGGGTTGGACACCTACACGAGCAACTTTACACACTGTCGTAGCTTCGGTGTCATGAGAATTAGTGCAATCGTAATTACTTTTATGGATATTATATACAATGCAATAATTACTTTAAATCTTGCAGTCCACTTTACAGCGTAATTTAACCTATGAAATCACCAACTCTATGTTGACACTTTTATGCATGTATTCTCAGGTGTTTAATCCCGTAAGAGCTTTTATGAAGTCTTTGGAGTCCGCATCATCATCATAGATCATCTCATGGATTTTTACTTGTATTCAAATTTATCTCGTTGTGTTTATTCAAATTAAGACTTATTTGATGCAATACTTTTGGGACAGTTTGTTTAAAACTTATTTAAATTTTATGTATCAACGAGAGTGATTCTAAACGACTCATATAGAGGTCGTTCTCTTTATCTTGTGCTTGTGTATTATGAAGTCTGTGGAAAACTAGAAGGGGGGGGTTGAATAGTTTACTGCTTTTTAAATTAATGTTATGTTTGTTTATAAAAACTTAGATTCGAATTTATGTGATCTCAATATGTGCACAATATGAACAATCCAAGTAAGTAAACAAATGACAAGTAAATATGAAAGACAAGAGATAAGAGTTAGAAATATCAAACCACAACACAAGGATTTATAGTGGTTCGGTAACGAAGCACCTCTTCACCCTACTTCACTCCCCGAGCACCAAACTCGAGAGTTCTCTTCACTATGTCAACAAACTCCCTTTAGGCGGAGAAAACCGTACACGACTAAGCTTACACCAATTTTTGACACTAAGCCAAATGTCGAGTTCTATTCCTAGCTAGAACCAATCTATCACAACTTTTGTATTTTAAAGACTAAAATACTCACCGTACTACTTCACAACAATTCACTACTTCACTTCACTTCACAACTTCTCTTCACTTCACTACTTCACTTCACTTCACTACGCTTCACAACTTCACTACGCTTCACAACTTTACTACACCTAGACACTACTATGATCACACCAATCTAACACTACTTACTATGATCATCACAATCTAACTATACTTTCAATGATCAT
This sequence comes from Tanacetum coccineum, assembly GCA_026074375.1. Lineage (NCBI taxonomy): Eukaryota > Viridiplantae > Streptophyta > Magnoliopsida > Asterales > Asteraceae > Tanacetum > Tanacetum coccineum. The sequence goes on from BQNB010051126.1 coordinate 16,801, forward strand.
CACAATCTAACTATTATACACAACTATAATACACACCTTCACAATATATACAAATGATTTACAAGATATAACACAACTTCACAACAACACCAACTAAACTATAACACTTCTTGACTTGATGATAAGAAGTATTCCTCTCTTGCACTTGAGGAATTAAGCTTGAATCACTTGGAAACAAAAGCTTATGATTAAATGATCAAAATATTATAGGAGATGTGTGGACTGATTTTAGACAGAAAAGAATGAGTGCAAAAGGTGAGAAATTCAGTGGGGAACAGTCCAGTATTTATAGGCAAGCTGTGGAGCATTTTTTGTCTAGTCGGCCCCCTTAATTCATGTGCCGACCCCCTTATAATTAAGGGTACCGCCCAGACTAGGACGGTCCTTTTTTTGTCTTTTCTAGGGAAGGTGTTTTCTGGAACATTTCTAGCCCTTTTTGGGTAGAAAATTTAAATTTAAAATATTTATTTTGAATAAAACATTTCTTTTAAATACAAAAATATTTTTTAAAAGTTATAAAAATGTTTGTAACATTTTATAAAAAAATGTGAGGTTGAATAAAAATTCTTTTGATCATAAAATGCATTAAGCATTTATTTATTCATACATTTAAGTGATTAAATTGTCGAAATAAAAATTTACTACTAATTACTTGTTTTCGTTTAATTTTACATTGAACGTTTTTATATTTTGTTATTATCAAAACGTAGAGAGGTCGAAAAATATTAATAACGTTTTTAGGCATTATTTCTATCAACAATCTCCCCCTTTTTGATGATTACAAAATCTAAACTCATTGAATGTAAAATTATTTTTAAACAAGTATTTAGTGAGTTTTATTTTCATTTCTCCTTCTTTTTGTAGAATCAAAAGGCTTCACCGATGAAAACGCGTAAAATGGATGGAAAAATGGCTCCACGCGTAAAATCGATGGAAAAATGGCTCCCCCTTGATGTGTGCTCCCCCTCGTTTGAGGGCATAAAGAATCGAAAGGCCTAATGGTAAACTTAGCTACAAAAATAAGTTAGAATTAACGACCTCCAATGTTTTCTAACATATAACAAAGAAGGGAAAAATAGAAAAACATGTTGATAAGCTTAACAAGTGCGATGTGTATTGTGTAAGCTAACAAAACACAAGTATCATATATATATAATATATCAACTATATATATATATATCATATATATATAGATATATATATATATATACAAGAGTATATATTAACTAGACTCAACTTAGAAAGTTATAGTCATTCACCAACTAAAAATTTAGAGACAACAAGAGCAACTTTAAAAAAGCAAAATTAACTAAAGATCATTCATTAAAACATAAAAATGTGCATAAAACACAATCATGTGCATAACAACAAATTTTAAGTAATATGCTTGAAACATTAATTAAAACAACATACATAAATTTAAACTACAAAGTCCTAATAAATTCTTGAAATTTCATAGACTTCTTAGCAAAAAGATTTTGTTTGAAAATTATAGAAACATAAGTAACAAAACATAAGTTTGTTGAGGTTTGGATAAACTGATGGGTTGCATGATTGAGTAAGGAGTTTGTGAAAGCATGTGTTCTATGTAAGAAAATATGTATTGGAGCTCATCTTTTAATCCAAAGATGAGAGTACGGTTGTGAATGCAACACAAGCATGAATCTCCATAAGCTTCAAGAAGGTCTAAGGAATGGGATGACCAAAGAGAGGTGAAGAAGGTGATGGAGTATTAAATGAACCATCCAAGTGGAGTAATTGGTGAAGGTAAGAGTGAGTCCATTAGATCCACTATCTTTAATTGAAGGTGTGAGAAACTCTAGTAGGATGAGATGTTGGTGAGTTCAGGTAACTATTGGTTGATGGTGATGTAGAGGAGGTTAGTGATTTGGGTATGTAGTCAATGGAGGATGAAGAGGTATCTTTAGTTGATGGTGTTTTTAAAGGTACATTTAGAGCACTAGGTGATGGGAGTTGATGTTTGGGTGATGGGTTTTTAGTGTCATCTTGAGTTAAATCCACAAATAATTGTTTTGGTGGAATGATGTTGAATTTTGGTCTTTTGAAAGCTTTGGAAATGGAAGCTCTAGTGGATGCCATGAAGGTTTATGGTGGCTTAATAAATGAATGCAAAGATAGGAAATGTGGTGGGAAAACATTTGGAGAGAATTTATTGGAAGAGAATAGTTTGGAAATGGAATGAATTTGAATTAGTTTAAGGATTTCTAAAAGATGTTTGAGTTTTCTAGGCAAGGATAGGCTGAGGCTAAGTAAAAGAATTCTAAAACGTAAAAAAGAACATAAAATCCCTGAACTGTATGGCGATCCCCCCTTAATTATTGGTGCCGATCCCCTTAATGAGAAGGGAGGGCTGCACCTTATAGATAAGAGGGCCGGCCCATCTGAGCTTTTCCAACACCAAAAAATATATGTATTGCTAATATTTGTAAGAAAAGGTTTTTTTTGGTGTCAATTTGCACAAGTCCTAAGTGAAACATAGATGTGCATGAAACAAGTATATCATATACATGCATGCAATTTGGAAGGATAGATGAAATAAAGATAAACACAAAGTCATACTAATAGAACATAATAATTATGATGTTTTAAAAGAAAGCTAAACAAGTTCACATCCTTCCGACTAAGTCGGGTTGTCATCACACAAGTAATTAAACATCAACATAATTCACAACAAGGTGTTAAACAAGTTTCTATCAATCTAATCATCAATTAACACTATCATTTCTTTTTCTTCCCGAAACTCCTCGCAATGTCTTGCCAAATGATTTAACCACCCTAAGTTCCTTATGAATGTGGGAGTGAGATTGAGCAAGCGGTTTTTGTCGTTCAAAGAGAAGATCATCATTTTGTTAAGAAGAGGTGGGAATGTCGTATTGTTGGTAGTTAAGTGGTTTGAGAGAGTTTAGATAGGTGGTAGGAGATGGGGTACTAGCACGAGAAGCACCATCATCCTCATCATCATCTCCTTGGTAGATGAAGATCCATAGTTAGGATAGGCAATGTTGACGAGACGAAAGTGACGGGCTTTCCACGATCACTTCGGGGTTTTTCGGGTTTGTTTAGAGCGAGTGGACGCATGATCGATCATGGGCATTGTAAATTCCGATGTCCAAATGAGGAAAATGTTTTCAATGACGGTCGATAGAAGACGAGTAAGAAGTCCGTAAAAAGGATTGCGTTGAAGTTGTAGCATCTCGTATTTTATGGTCAACATTTTAACCGAGCTCTAAATTCCACTTTAAATTTTTAAGGAATTTATTATATTTGTTTTAGAGCCGTTTTTAATGAAAATCGTCGTTTTAGCTATTTTTCGAGTCATGATTTGGACTTTATAATACCCCATTTTTCGCGTTCGAGATAGTCCGACAATTTCTAATATAGCCATGAGAGAGTTATTTATTGATATTTATTAATTTTCTATTTTATTCGCGTTGGCCGAAACCCGCGTCAAAATAGATTTTTATTTACAAATGTAATATTTCAACTCCGTGTTTTAAAAACAAATATTGTGGAATAAGTATTTTAGAAAAATAAAAATAAAAATATAATTTATAAACATAACATATAAACCAAACACCCTCTTTAATTATTTTAGGCTCCATCAAAACTAGAAACCAAACATCCCCTTATTATATTTTACTCCTACTAAATCATAAACCAAACACACCCTTATATTTGTATTTTCTCCAACAAAACCAAAAAAAAAAAAAACCAAACACTCCATAATATTTTTCTATTATATAACCCAAGCCCAAGTTTCCCCTTTATAAAAATTTCTTTATAAAAGCCCACTCCAACACCATATAATAAACGAAATAACAATAACACACACACATATACTATGTCGATCAAAAAAAAAAACGAGAGTTCTCTTCACTATGCCAACAAGCTCCCTTTAGGCGGAGAAAACCGTACACAACTAAACTTACACCGATTTTCGACACTAAGCTAAATGTCGAGTTCTAATCCTAGCTAGAACCAATCTAACACAACTTTTGTATTTTGAGGACTAAAATACTAACTGCACTACTTCACAATAATTTACTACTTCACTTCACTACACAATTTCTCTTCACTTTACTACTTCACTCCACTTCACAACTTCACTATGCTTCACAACTTCACTACACTTCACAACTTCACTTTGCTTCACAACTTTACTACACCTAGACGCTACTACGATCACACCAATCTAACACTACTTACAAAGATCACCACGATCTAACTATACTTACAATGATCACCACAATCTACCTATTACACACAACTATAATACACACCTTCACAATATACACAAATGATTTACAAAATATAACACAACTTCACAACAACACCAACTAAACTATAACACTTCTTGATTTGATGATTAGAAGTATTCTTCTCTTGCACTTGAGGAATTAAGCTTGGATCACTTGGAAACAAAAGCTTAAGATTAAATGATCAAAGGATTGTGGGAGATGTATGGACTGATTTTAGAGAGAAAATAATGAGTGCAAAAGGTGAGAAAATCAGTAGGGAACAGTCTAGTATTTATAGGCAAACTGGGGAGCGTTTTTGTCTGGCCGGCCCCCTTAATTCATGTACCGGTCCCCTTATAATTAAGGGGACCTCCCTTATAATTAAAGGGACCGCCTAGGCTGGACGCTCCCTTTTTTGTCTTTTCTAAGGGAGGTGTTTTCTGGAACATTTCTATCTATTTTTGGGTAGAAAATTTGAATTCAAAATATTTATTTTGAATAAAATATTTCTTTTAAATACAAAAATGTTTTGTAAAAGATATACAAATGTTTGTAACATTTTATAAAAAATGTGAGGTTGAATAAAAATTCCTTTGATCATAAAATGCATTAAGCATGTATTTATTCATACATTTAAGTGATTAAATTGTCAAAATAAAAATTTACTACTAATTACTTGTTTATGTTTAATTTTACATTGAACATTTTTACATTGTGTGATTATCAAAGCGTAGAGAGGTCGAAAAATATTAATAACGTTTTTAAGCATTAATTGTATCAACAATCTCCCCCTTTTTGATGATTACAAAATCTAAACTCATTAAATCTAAAATTATTTTAAAACAAGTATTTACTGAGTTTTATTTCCATTTCTCCCCCTTTTTCTAGAATCAAAAAGGCTTCGTCGAAGATTATGCGTTAAGTCAACGGAATAAGTGCTCCCCCTTGATGTGTGCTCCCTCTCGTTCGAGGGCACCAAGGAATCGAGCTATGGTGACTTTGCTACAAGAACAAGTTAGAAGAACAAGACAACCATTTCTAACATATAGCAAATAAAAAGGAAAAATACTAGAGCATGTTGATAATGTTTGACAATTGTCAAGAAATTTGTGTAAATCAATAACCACAAATATATATATATATATATATATATATATATCAACTAAAAATTTAAAGATAAGTAAGTGCATAATTAAAACATAAGACTAAAGACCATTCATTAAACGTAATAATTGTGTATAAAACACAATCATGTATATATCAAATAGAAATAATATGCTTGAAGCATATTAATACAACATATATAAAACTAAACTACAAAGGTCATAATATTCCTAGAATTCCATAGGACTTGCTTGCAAAATGTTTGGTTGAAAATTATTTAAGACAAGGGAAACTAAACATAGAATATGTTTTGTTTAGAGAGATTAATGGTGGTGGAGTGTTTGGAAAGGGAGGTTGTGAAAGCATGTGTTCTATGTAAGAAAACATGTGTTGGAGTTCATCTCTCAATCTAAAGATGAGAGTATGGTTGTAAATACAACACAAGCATGAATCTCCATGAGCTTCAAGAAGGTTTCAAGGAATGGGATGACCAAAGAGAGGTGAAGAGGGTGATGGAGTATTAAATTAAACATCAAGTGGAGTAATTAGTGAAAGGGTGAGAGTGATGTCCATTGATCCACTTTCTTAAATTGGAGGTGGTAGAGAAACTCTTGGAGGAGGAGATGTTGGTGAGTTCAAGTAACCATTGGTTTATGGTGATATAGAGGAGTTTGGTGATTTAGGGATGTAGTCAATGGAGGATGAAGAGGTATCTTTAGTTGATGGTGTTTTTGAAGGTGCATTTGGAGCACTAGGTGATAGGAGTTGATGTTTGGGTGATGGGATTTTAGTGTCATCTTGAGTTGAATCCACAAATAATTGTTTTGGTGGAATGATGTTGAATTTTGGTCTTTTAGAAGCTTTGGAAATGGAGGCTCTAGCGGATGCCATAGAGGTTTATGATGGTTGGTAATAGATGAAAAAGATGATAAAATGGTGGTAAACATTTAGAGGGAATTTATTGGAATAGAATGGTTTGAAAATGAAATGAATTTGAATTAGTTTAAGGATTTCCAAAATATGTTTGAGTTTTCTGGGTAAGGATAGCTGAGGCTAGGTAAAAGAGAGTCAAAAAGAAAAAAGAAACAGTAAAACCCGTGAACTGTATGGCCGGCCTCCTTAATTATGGTGTCGGCCCCCTTATTGATAAGGGGACCGCCCTTATGAGCTAAAGGGGCCGCCCATCTGATGCTTTTCAGACGACCAAAAATTTATTTTTACTAAAATTTTGTAAGAAAGGTTTTGTTTTGGTGATCATTTTGCAGCAAGTCCTATGTGAACAAATATGTGCATGAAACAAGTATATCATATATGCATGCAATTTGTAAAGATATGTGAAATAAAAATAAACACAAAGATCATATTTATAGCACATAAAAATTAGAGGTTCTAAGGAAGCTAAACAAGTTCACATCCTTCTGACTAAGTCGGGATGTCATCACATAAGTAATTAAACATAGACATAAGTTCACATAAAGTCTTAAACAAGTTATTCTACCAAGCTAATCATCATTTAACATCTTTATTTCTTTTTCTTCCCGCTCAAACGATTTGAATCCACCTCTAAGTTCCTTGTGAATTTGTTGTGTTTGATTGAGCAAGTCGGTTTGTCACTCGAAAAGAAGATCATCATCTTGTTAAGAAGAGGTGGGAATGTCGTATTGTTGGTAATTAAATGGTTGAAGAGAGTTTAGATAGGTGGTAGGAGATAGGGTACTAGCACGAGAAGCACGATCATCCTCATCATCATCTCCTTGGTGAGATGAAGATCCATAGTTATGATGGGCGGATGTTGATGAGACGGAGTGACGGACTTTTCCACGATCACTTTGGGGTTTTCTGGTTTGTTTTAGAGCAAGTGGACGCATGACTCGATCAACAACATTGTAAATGCCATTGTCAAGATAAGGATAATGTTCCATGATGTGTCGATAGAGACGAGTCAAGAACATGCCGTAAGGAAGATTGGCACTTGAAGTAGCCCGAGCATATTCGATTTGTTTGACAAAGAAATAAGCAAGATTATATTGTTCTTCGGTAACAATATAATACAACATGTGAGTGAGACTATCTGGGAGATGGTCCCGGTGGCCTCCTAGTTCGAACACATTCTTATGAATTAGTTCTTCCCAACGCTTCATGTCTTGACTTAATTCTTTGGTAAGAATTTGATTAAGAGTGAGAACGACATTTTGACTTTTCATGGTGCGGTTTAACTCGACACAATTCAATTGAAGAAATCGACGAGAGTAGGAATTATCGTTGAGAGTAGGAAGATCAGTATGATATGGTCCCTCAGTCTCTTGGGAATATGCAAGAGATGCAAGGTCCCATTCGTTTGTGAAGACGACTTGACCATTATATGGAATTCTGAGAATTTGACCGAATTATGCGAGAGAGAGAGAGAGACAGTGATGAATTCATGTTGGATCATGAATGAGATTAGAAGATAACCGTATTCATCAGTTTGGACTTTGACTTGACTATAAAAGTCTAGAATGATTCGAGGAACGATTGGTTTGTTGATCTCGAAAAGAAAATTGAAGTGAACATTGGTGAACATTCGCTCAATGCCATTAGATTTGTAATAGAGTTGATCCACGACTCGGCCCTCGTGAATGCAACCGGATTTCGATTGTTTAAATAGAATTGAGCAAGGACCGTGAGAGAATTCGGATTTCAGATACTTTATGGATATAGGGAATTTATGGCGGGAGATATCACCAAAAATTGCTTAAGGCATGTTTATCACCTAAACAAATATTACTACAAGTATATATAAAAAAATTAAGTTTTAAAAACAACATATGTGGAACAAGGATTACTTTGACTCTAATAAAAACCTAAAAAGTAATCAACACGTTCCCTAATTTAATTTGACTCAATCTAGAGTATCGAACAATATATATTAATTATATATTTCAACACCTAGTGTAACCTTGTCAAGTGTTTTGATGCTAAATAAGTAGAGTAGAGATTATTTTGACATAAGATCAAATTTCTAAGAAATAATCCAAACGCTCCTTTATTAACATACACTTTGACTAAGAATGTCGAAAGATATACATTAAGTTGTATATTTTGCCGACTAAAGTGATTTCATTACATATGACTTGACGAAAATGAAATGGTGTTTGTTTTGACTCAAGATCATGTTCTAAAACGTTAAACCAAACGCCCCTTTATTTTATAGTTTTTATTAAATGTATCAATATATATATGAATTATATATCTTGATGACTTATTTAAGTTAGTGATGTGTCTATACACGTGGCAAAAATGTGGTGAAGGTCATTTCGACTCTAGACTATAATCCTAGGATATGAACCAAACGCCCCTTTATTTTTATAAAATTTTACCCATTGATTTGAAAAATGTACATTGAGTCATGTGTGCTTTGATAATCAATACATGATTGTATTTAGCATGTTTTTGGCATGGATCAACAATGTACAAGTTTTTGTTTGGAAATTTTCTGATTAAAAAAATTCGAAAATGTATATGTATATTTTTATGAAATTTTTGACCCAATCAAAAATTTAGTGATTCAATCTAATTGAAATCTTTGAATTCCTATTACTACGAGAATCTTATAGTTATGGATTTCCTAGACTTAATAACAAGAATATAAAGGAAACAAAAAAATTGAAAAATACTTAATTTTGATTAAGAGCAAAATTGGAGATTTAGTGCGGGAGGTATCACCAACAATTGCTCGAGGCATGTTTATCACAATAGATGTTGTTAATCACGTTGTTGGTGTTTCCCCTTGCAAATTTTGATCGAATAGGAATTTGGAGGTTTGAATTTAGGTGGTTTTGAGTGTGTGTTTTCGTCACAGTGGCAGTAGGGAGAGGGAAGAACAAAAATGGGGTGTTTGGTAATTAGTTTTGCTGTAGAAATGGGTGTTTGGCGAAATACAGAGGCCGGCCCTTTTAAAGATAAAGGGACTGCCCCTTTATAACATAGCCGGTCCCCTTAGTGATAAGGGGGCCGTCTATCTGACGACCAAGTTTTTCTTGGTTTTTCGATTTTAACTAGTTTTGTCAATGTGCAATTATCAAAATACGTCGGGAGCTACTAGTAATATTATTTTAGATAATCTGTTGTCGAAAAATGACATTGAGACTAAGAAGAAAATACTTGACACATTTAATTAACTTTTTCGATTAATTAAATGAAGTTAAATAATTTCCGATGAAATATTTAGGTTTGTCAAGAATTTTAGTCCGAGAAGATGTTTAGAGATGATTGACGAAATTTGTTAGACATTTTAATTAGCCTTTCGCTAAATAAAAATACTTTGATTATTTTGGATGAGATAATAAAGTTGTCAAGTTGAGATAGGATGTAACGAGGATTTAGTGACGTTTTCAATAAACTTCTTGTTGATTGAATAGATTAATTACTTCGGATGAAATAATTAAATGTCATGATTTAGAGCGTTTGCGAGGCGAGAGAGATGATTAATACGTGACGATAAATAATTGAATGGAGTTAAAGCTCGATAAAACGGTTCCGATAGATGTAGTTCATTGTAGACGTGTAGTCGAGGCGGACGTCGTAGTCGAAGGGAGTTTGTTTCATCCATAGTGTTTTGATGTCATGCCTTTCTGGCATAAGATGTAAAACTAATCCTACTTCTATGTTAATTATTACCCACTAACTCACTTTTCTTCATCTACGTGAGTTCGCTACAAGTGGACATAGAAGATTTCCATTTTATAGTGGTACGTAGAGAATCCTAATTCGACTACGTGAGAGAAGAGTTCATAATGAGCGATTTATGTTAGTTCTATATAACCAACAAATGGCATTTCTAGTGACTATACTATTTTTACAAGCCTAAATTTACTCTATCAACTATAACCTTTTAGTTTAGCAAATATTATTTGTAGCATAATATTACGTAGTCATTTAACACTTTGCACAAAATCTATATTCTAAGTAATTAGGAAAGAAAATGTACCTTTGCCTACAATGTGTTTTCTTCAACATCTTCAAGTGAGCAAGCTTTGTAGGGGAAATCTTTTAGTAATCCCGTCATAAAAATTTAAGAATGTATTCACTCATTGGATTCCAAACAGTGTTCATGAACAACTCAACTTAAATGTTGTAACGACTCAACTACTTGGTCCCCAATGTCTCATGGGTCTAATATTGTTAGTCCTGAACATATTTTGCATAGGTTGCATTTGATTCGGATACTTATAGGGTGGACACATTCCCCACGGAGAGAAGTTTGGTTATTGTGAGTAATTCCACATTGAATGATTATTATTAGGGTAATTTTGTCTACCTTGATCTCTCCTAGGTTGTGGTGTTTTAGACCGAGGGTGAGAATTATTTATTCTTTTCGGAGGAGGAGTTTTAGACCTCATTTTAGGTTTAGTAAATCCGACTCCGGGTTTTAAAGAAGGTTTATAAAAACGTTTTACTTCATCATCGCTTGCAATGGGGATTTTAGTATTGTTTATAAGTATAAATTTTGGTCTTGGGCTTGAATTTAATTCTACTAATTTTTCTTTAGACTCAACATCTTGCGACTTTACAAAATTTACTTGTTTAGTCTCACTAGTTGATCCTTTGGTAAAATTAAATCCTAAACCGGTTTTATCTCCGGATGGTTTTTGAAGACTTAGTATTTTCTTAAGTGAGTGACTACTATTATTAAATTGATTAAGCTTAGAAATTTCTTCCTTAAGCTTTTCATTTTCAATCCTAAGGTCTTGACATATGTTACATTCTTCATTAGCCTCCTTGCCCTTTTCTAATCTAGATAATTTATTTTTTAGTTCTAGCACTTTTGATTTTTAATTTATTTTAGTGATTTATTTTAGCCATAACTTTTAGACCTATTTTGCATAATCGATTATATTCACTATCTAAGTCTTTTTCATCTAATGATGATAGGTCGTCACTAACGTATTTGGTTTTGAAAGATACCTCATTGGATGCTTTAGCCATAAGACATTTTTCATCCTTAGTCTTTTCTTCTCCTTCTTCATCGCTATCACTCCATGATCCTCCGACGTAGGCTCTTTGATTATGGTTTCTTGATAGTTTTGGGCATGCTCCAATGAGATGATTTAGATCTCCACATTGAAGCATTTTCTTTCGCTTTTGTCGTTCTTGTCATCTTTATTTCTTTGGGACGATTTTCTTTCATCGTGTGGTTGTCTTACAAATATTCCTCGTCTTTTAAAGAATTTCTTAAAGTCTCTCACGGCCATGGCGTATTCTTCGTCTTCACTATCAGAAGTCGAACTATCTTCATCACTAGATTCCTTTTTAGCCTTCAAGGCAAGAGATCTATTTTGTTCTCTTTTGCCTTTAACCATTTCAGAATCTTCCTTTATTATTGCTTCATAAACTTTTAAGTTTCCAATAAGTTCATCAAGTGATAGGGATGTTAAATCCCTTGACTCTTTAATAGCCGTAACCTTTGCGTGCCATTTAGGATGAAGTGCCCTAAGAAATTTCCTAACATAATTCTTGCTAGAAAAACCTTCATCAAGTGCTTTTAGAATAGTAATATTAGTGTTAAATCTAGCAAAACCATTATCTATCTATTCCTCTTCAGGAATCGTAAATTGTTAATATTGTTGAACAAGAAGATCTATTTTATTATCTTTGACTTGACTATTACCTTGGTGAGTGATTAGTAAAGTATCCCAAATTTCTTTTGCCGTTTTACACATAAAAATTCTTTCGTATTCTTTATGTGGCAAAGCATTATAAATTACCATTTTAGCTTCATTATTTTTAGCGAGTTTCTTTTTAAGATCATCATATTGTTTATCAAATGGTACAATTTTATCCTTTTTAGTTTCGAGATTATTTTGAACGGGAGTAAAATCACCATAGGTAAAATATGCCCATGATCTAGATCTTTTGATTTCATATAAGTTTCGAATCTATTTTTCCAATAAATAAATCCATCACTTTCAAATAGTGGTGGTCTTTGCATAGATTGCCTTTCTAAATATATTTTTTGATTTCATAGATCGATTCAAGTTTTAAAATATAATTTATTTTAAAAATCTTGTTTGACGTGGCTCCTGATACCAATTGTGGAAAACTAAAAGGGGGGTTGAATAGTTTACCGCTTTTTAAATTAATGTTATGTTTGTTTATAAAAACTTAGATTCGACTTTATGTGATCTCAATATGTGCACAATATGAACAATCCAAGTAAGTAAACAAATGAAAAGTAAATATGAAAGACAAGAGATAAGAGTTAGAAAGATCAAACCACAACACAAGGATTTATAGTGGTTTGGTAACGAAGCACCTCTTTGCGCTACTCCACTCCCCGAGCACTAAACTCGAGAGTTCTCTTCACTATGTCAACAAACTCCCTTTAGGCGAAGAAAACCGTACACGACTAATCTTACACCGATTTCCGACACTAAGCCAAATGTCGAGTTCTAATCCTAGCTAGAACCAATCTATCACAACTTTTGTATTTTGATGACTAAAATACTAACCACACACCTTCACAATAATTCACTACTTCACTTCACTTCACAACTTCTTTTCGCTTCACTACTTCACTTCACTTCACAACTTCACTCCGCTTCACAACTTCACTTCACCTAGACACTACTACGATCACACCAATCTAACACTACTTACTAAGATCACTACGATCTAACTATACTTACAATGATCACCACAATCTACCTATTACACACAACTACACTACACACCTTCACAATATACACAAATGATTTACAAGATATACTACACCTTTACAATAACAAAAACAAAATTACAATACTTCTTGATTTGATGACTAGAAATATTCTTCTCTTGCACTTGAGGAATTAAGCTTGGATCACTTGGAAATAAAAGCTTAAGATTAAATGATCAAAGGATTGTAGGAGATGTGTGGACTGATTTTAGACAGAAAAGAATAAGTGCAAAAGGTGAGAAAATCAGTGGAGAAGAGTCCAATATTTATAGGCAAACTAAGGAGCGTTTTTGTCTGGCCGGCCCTCTTAATTCATGTGCCTACCCCCTTATAATTAAGGGGACCGCCCTTATAATTAAGGGGACCGCCTAGGCTAGGACGCTCCCTTTTTTGTCTTATCCAGATGAGGTGTTTTCTAGAACATTTTTAGCCGTTTTTGAGTAGAGAATTTGAATTCAAAATATTTATTTTGAATAAAACATTTCTTTTAAATACAAAAATATTTTGTAAAAGATATACAAATGTTTGTAACATTTTATAAAAAAATATGAGGTTGAATAAAAATTCATTTGATCATAAAATGCATTAAGCATGTATTTATTTATACCTTTAAGTGATTAAATTGTCAAAATAAAAATTTACTACTAATTACTTGTTTACGTTTAATTTTACATTGAACGTTTTATATTTTTTGATTATCAAAACGTAGAGAGGTCAAAAAATATTAATAACGTTTTTAGGCATTATTTCTATCAACAAAGTCACCACCCCTGATTTACTCTTTCGCTGCGATATTTTAGAGGTGTGACATCATTACTATTAATTGCACTAAACATAAAAAAAACATCTTATTTTTTACTAATCCTTTCATTTTTAATACAAAACATAAAAACTTGTTTGTATAAAAAATATATTTGTAAGATTCATACTAATACGATCAAAATGATATATATTAGTTAATTTATTTTTTCTATTTGTTACATTATCATGTATTTTAATAGTATTAAAGTACATTTAGTGTTATATATAGTGTACTAGCCTCAAGGCCCGTTCGATGGGCGGCTAGCCTTAAAAATTGTTAAAAATGTAATAGAAGTAGTAAAGTGGTTGATAGAAATAACCTTATTGTTTAAACAAAGAGTAGCTAACTAAATAACCTCATATGATTATTTTCACTTTATTTTCTCTATCGTATCATCGATATCCTTCTTTGTTGTCTTCAGTGATCCATCTTGTTTGTCATCAGGTTCATGTAGCCATGATTAAATTTCTAAAATGAAACAAAAAATGACATGCATTGGTGAAAATAAGGTAAAAGGAACCAAAGCAAAAGCAATGAAGACGCGTAACGATATGGAAAAAATATAAAGGATAGGAATTGCTGAAAGACCTCATCCTTTTGCAAATATCAACAAACGTACTACTCAGTGAACATAAACAAACAATGGTATCCTCTGCACTATTTCCATGTACTCATAGGCTTTTTCTATGACCATGTATTCACACTACCAACAAAACACATAATTGACTAATCTATGTAGAAGGATGGGCCACATTTTAAATTACACATCTCACGTCACTAATCAATACTTGAGTTTCAAACATATGAATGAATTTATTTAACTGACTTTGGTTTTTTTTCTCTAATGTGTGAGGTGGGTTGTATTAAACATAGCTACATGAAAATGGATCATGTGAGCTCGAAATCGCCTAAGTTGATATTTGAATATCTAAAAGCATATACACCTATATAAGACCCAAAAAGTTTCATAACAAATCATGTACCACTAAAGATAGATGTTAGAATATAATAGACTAGGTACCTAAACACTATATGATATATGAGACATTTTCGGGCCTCTTATCGACAATGAAATAATGATGTGCACATACCATTTAGCTTCTGTCATGTAACATCTCTTGTTGGTTTCCTTCCTTGGTGCCATACTGTTAAAAAAGAAACATAAATTAGAAAAGAACTCGTTAAATTAGTGATAGCTGTAATTGAATTATTAAACTTCTATTGTATCATGGCCCTATTAGTGATATATTAGTATACAACCTGTACTAAGCTTCTACCTATTTGGTACAAATCTACCAATCTATGGGGCGACCAAAGTGAAAGTGCAAATCCACCCAGCTATGACATAATCCAATTTTTTTTCATGGTTAAGGATTGAACAGCTATATGACATAATCAAGTTTTTTTTCATGGCTAAGGATTCTCTTAACTTTTCAAAACCTACTCATAATATAATTTAAACAGCTATATGACATAATCAAGTTTTTTTCATGGATAAGGATTGAAAATACAATATGCTCAATAATGTAAGAGCTATGCTGCCTGATCACATCAGCAGATCAAGCTCAATGTTAAGTATGACTAAAAAGGAGCCAATATTTTTAAAGAGATAAAAAGAGAGATCAATGGGGCACATTTTCTCCTCGAAATAATTATGCACATGCTTATGAGATAAGGAATGAAATAAACAATAAGACTGGAGTAAATATTTGTAACAATATAATTGGCTTACCTACATCCAGCACCTTGATTACAATCTCATTTTGAATAAGGTATGAATGCTTTCACTGCAATTAATTACCAGTTTCGTAATATAAATAATCTTCTTGAAAAAAAGAACTAAGAGGTATGCCTTAAAATTAGACTATGAGCGACACTGAACCATTTTGATCGATTTACTCATTCCCCTTTATCTATTCTTTTATTTAGCCATTTGAGTTAAAACACAACGAATATGCCACCTCCATGTGTAATGCTATCGGACTCGCCCTGATCTTACGTGTTCTTAAAGGCTCTTCCATAAAACATGCAGTAGATAACTACCCTTGACATTTTGACAAATTACCTACAAAAAAGCACCAGACTAAAAGATGTTCCAGTATTTAAAGGCCAAGTAACCACTATTACAAATATTTTAAAAGGAAACTTCTATAGCAGCGTGAAGTAGAATATAGAATCCACATATTATTTTTTATAATAGATACATTTGAACGAATAGGAGTAAATACAAATCTATGTTAACATACGTATATGTAAATTTTAAAAATGGACTCAAACCAAATTTTTCTTTGAGTAATTTTTCAACCCATTTGACATCAACTCGAATAGACCAGTTCTATAAAGTGAAGATTAGAGCTTGCTTGATTTCAATAAGGATATCAAATGCATAAGAGTAACATGTTTATTAAATTACAATCATATAATGTTAACGAAAACAATTTATTGATAAGTAATGTGTAATATTCTAAACACCCAAACTTGCAGACTATAAACAAACCACAGTAAACATCGAATGCATTGCCTTATACAAAAATCAAAAGAATATTAAAAAGAAAAAGACCAATACACTTACAAATATAGAAGTTCATATCCATGTGTTGAAGTTCATGTAATGTGGCTTTTGTAGTTCTTCCATAACGCTTGTGATCCTTTATGATCTATTGTATTCTTTTCTAGTGATTAATCTTAAGCTCAAGTAACATCATCGAGTTGCAGTTTATTTCGAACACTTCAGTATAACATATAGCCATTCGAGTTGTATGTGAAATGGATCTGCTATCGCTTAACCTAACCTTATTCCGATACTTTGCTTCTTAATTTTCATCTTATAAATAGTAAGAGCTTTTCATTTTATAACGTACGGGATTATAATATTTTCCCACATGAGTACCAGCCTGCAGAAAATAAAATAAACACTAATGAGTTCCATAACTCCACTCCAACATCTCCTAAATTCTTTAGCATACAGCAAACGGAAGTTGGTGAAAATCAATCTCACTTTCTTACAATTTTCTACCGCAAAAGGTATATATCTTTGTGTAATATAATTAGTGCCATAAAGTAATATAGTTAGTGATATAACAAAACTAATACAATATCAATTCTTGCAAAATATGATCACAACATTAATAACTCTACTACATGATTTAAAATGTGAAAATTAATTGTATGAAAATCAAACCTTCTAAAATTGAATAACAAATTTACCTTAAATCTGGTTGATTTAGGTAGCGTTTATCATACGTAATTCCTTGTAGATCTGATTTTGTTATATAATCGAAAAATAACCCATGGATTTCCCCGTGTAGGTAGATGATAAAATAATGAATTGATGGGTTTTAATCACCATATTTTCTTTCGTCTTTTTGATCATTGAATTGAATTTGCAATAGCTTGATATTGTGATGATGATAAACATTGATGTTTTGATTTACCTCAAAAAAATTAGGGATGATATATTAGATCTAGATGTTTGTGATGGATTTCACATAGTTTTGGGGGATTTTGTTTGATCGAGTATTGTTTTTAAAGTTTTGGGGGAGTTTTATTTGACAGTGGATTTGTTTTTGTTTGCATCAAATGTTGAAGGCTTGATTCAAGATGAGACGTCGATTATTTAACTTGGGACAGGTGTTATTTTTTTACAATTTATGCTTCAAGATGAGTTCTCATAAAGCTTTTTTTATATAGTAGGTAGATACATCTTAGTGCAAAAATATTCTATTTTAATTCTTGTTTTGGTTTGTAAGAGGGATTGGAGTTAGATTTGGATTTGAATTTGGGTTAGGATTTGATGTAGGTTTTTAAAAAAAGTGAAGAGAGAAAATTAATGATTATTTTAAATATATATATTTTTAATTAATAAATTGAAATAATATATATTCTTTTATTATAAAAAAATTAAGATAGAAACAAAGAATAAATGAACATGTGGTCCATATATTTTTTAAAGTTAAAAAATACAATTTAATACAGGGTAAACATCATTTATGGACAACTTACTATTTTCAATGTCTCATTATGAACCATGTACAAATTTAAATACCATTGTTAACCACCAAACCCGCTAGTAGCCGGTTATATCCACATGTAATTTTCTTCCTTACTCGCGGGTATTTGTACGTGTCATTTGACCGGTATGTTTTGACCCTTGACTCGTCTATATAACATAACCACGTAACCCACATAATCATAAACACGATACATTAACCACAATCATAAACACCAAACCCTAAATCTATATTCAGAACCACAATCATCAAGAACAATGTCAGACAAGAAAGATGAAATCAACAAGAAAAATGGTTAGTGTTATTTATTTGTTTATTTATTTCGTTGTGCTTATTTGATCATTTCACATTAATCATAACCACATTTATGCAATGGCAGAAAAAGATTGGACCATAGTTGAAAGAACTCAAGATTCGGTAGACTATGTGTATGATAAGTATCAGAACGTACCAGTAACTGACGAGATGCTAGACGACTTGTATAATTTTGCTATAATGAAAGGTTAGTGTATTTCTTTCATTGTTTAGAGTGTTAAGGAAAATATTTTGCCTGCATTTCCATTTTGACTGCATTTCCATTTAGAATAAGGGGGTGTTTGGAAATGCTAAATGAACTTAAACTCATACAACTTAAACTGTCAAACTGAAAATATAAATCAAAATGCAAATGCAAAAGTTCATTTAGCATTTCCATTTGCAGACTACATTTGACTACATTTAGCATTTGCAGTTTGGATACCATTTTCATACCATTAAAATGATATCCAAACACCCCTTTTGGTAGTGCCAAACACCCCTAATAGTCTTAATGGTAGTGCCAAACACCCCTAATAGTCTGTAATTTGTCTTCAAAACACACCTAATGGTCTATAAATCTGTTTTGTAGAGAAATACTTATCCATGGTGGAATCTGAGAAGAAGGTAGAATCTTCAAATGCTACAGAGAAGATTTATAGAAAGCTGATGGTGACTGATGATATGGTTGAGTATGTTTTGGAGAAGTATGGGAAGAACTGGAATATTAAGGATGAAATAGCTAACGTCATACTGGAAGACTTGCAGATTAAATATGGGAAATGTTAGTTTATTATTTACATATTGCATTTATAGGTTGTTTGGAAGTGTCTTGTATATGTACATTTAACATGTGTCAAGTTGGATTTAACCTATCTTAGCCTATTAACTTCTAGAAGATAAGGAGAAGGGAAAAGTTGATGATGTTGAATGGGATTTGGCTAGGGCAAAGCAGGCATGTGATGATGTTGATCTTGTTGATGCTGATGATGTTGATCTTGTTGATGCTCTTGATCTTGAAAACATAGTCAAAAAGCTTGAAGGGGATTTTAGTAGGTTGCTAAAGGCAAAGAAGGCAAAAGAGGCAAACGAGGCAAAAGATGCAAATGAGGCAGAGGAGGCATAATTAAAGGTGAATAAAGGTATATGTCTTTGCCTGTTTATATGCCTTTTCTTGTTTAACAATGTTTATATGTCTCTTCTAAAGTTTTTAAACAATGTTTATATGTCACTTCTAAAGTTTTTTAACTGTTTATATATTCCAATGCTTGCAGAAGTGGTTCAAGTATCCAGTGATGAAGGTTTTTTTAGTGATGAAGATGTTGTCTGCTTTAATGATGTTAAATATGCTCTCATTGATGCTGAGATAAGGATGTTTAAGGAGACACCCACAACATCCAAAGGTCCTAAAAGACGACTTGCTTCTACTTCTACAATATCCAGAGCTCCTATTGCTTCTACAACACCCAGAGCTCCTAGATGTGTACTTGCTTTATTTGCTCCTAATGCTCCACCACCTTTCCCCCACAAAAAAGAAAGTCCAAGCCTTAGCCATACTGTATCCTCTGTTATGTATGTTGACGATGTACTTGTATGTTGATATTCTTGACACATTTGGGTTGTTGATACTCTGCTATGTACTTTCTTTAGCTATGTATGTTGATGTTTAGACATATGCTTGTTTATTTAAGTATTTGGCATTTGCAGTAATATTTAGCCTATTTTGAGTTGACTGCATTTACATTCAAAACTCATGACATTTAGCATTTGCAGTTTGACTCTAAAGTCAAACTGCAAATGCTAAATGTCATGAGTTGACTGCATTTCCATTCAAAACATGTATGGGCATAACTCCATTTCTATTTAGCAATGTTGCAAAAATCGGCCTAGGCGGCCTTGTAATCGCCGATTAATCGCTACTCGGCCATACACCTTGGAAAATAAGGCAAATCGGGTGAAAATCGGTCTGGTCAAAAATCGGTCAAATCGGCCTAATCGGTCAACGAAAGTCAAACATTTTTTTACAATGTGACTTTGAATTGTTAACTGTTAACTTTTATTATCTATGTTTATGTTTTGAACAATGTAACTTTGAACTCATTTAATTTTAGTGTATTTAAAGTGTTTTATCCATCTCATACAAGTAACTTTGAAATTTATATATAAAATTTGCAAAACCGATTAATCGCGCCTAGATCGATTACAGGCTACAGGGTGATCGACCGCCCAGCTAGCGACTCGCGATTTTTGCAACATTGCTATTTAGCATAAAGGGGTGTTTGGATTTGTAGACTCTAAACTGTAATGTATGGGCATGACTGTATTTTTTAAAACTCATGACATTTAGCATTTGCAGTCTGACTTTCTAAAGTCAAACTGCAAATGCTAAATGTCATGAGTTGACTGTATTTTCATTCAAAACATGTATGGGCATGACTACATTTCTATTTGGCAAAACTCATGACATTCAAAACTCATGACATCTAACATTTGCAGTTTGACTTTATAAAGTCAAACTGCAAATGCAAAAGGGCTCATGGCATAAGGGGGTGTTTAGATTTACCCAATTCTCAGCTTCATAAGTTTGTTTCTGCAATCCATCTAACATCTCCATAACTACCAATTTTAACATATAAAATAAGGTAATCATAAACAAAGAAATAAAATAATAAAATAATAAAAAGAAAGAAAAAGTAATCTAAGTAGTTCATATCATTAATATTTCATCCAAACAGAAAGATCAGAACAGAGAACCTACTACATTATTAGAACATCAACAACCCAAAAACCTTATGTTTAACCATGAACATGACAAAAGCAACAAAATATCAGGACCTATGAACCCCTACTCATTTTCTTTCATGTCAGCCGCATAACTATCCTTCAAACCAATCCCAACATGAGTTCCAGCCAACAGTCGTTCCAAAACCCTAAGCTTTGAAGAATCCATTGCAATGATTTCTCTCATGTGATCCATATACCTCACAGCATCCCCGCTCTCCCAATGCTTCCAGCTTTGCTATCAACCTCTGATTCTTACTGTTGGTCATCCTAAGGCCAGCACACTGATCACGTAGAAACCCTGCAAAAGCTTCTTCTTTAGCGCGCTTTTGAACAAACTACACCTTCATACGATCCTGCAGGCGAGAAGAATCAACAAACTCTGTATGATCCAATATTTTAAAAGTAGCCATAGAATAAAATATTAAGCAGAGAGTTTAGATGTAAATATGAGGAGATACAACACAAGTGAGATATAAATAAGCAAAGTAAATTTCATTTAGTCTTGAAAGTAGAAACTCAGAAGAAATGATTGCAAATAGTAAATGACAAGACTCAAATTCATTAATACATGCATAATGATTTATGGGGGGTTTTAAAGATAGATGTGATATTTTACTGATGGGACAAGAATTTTGTAACTACTTTTAGATTAAGTTACTAAACCATTGGGGGTCCAAGTTAGAATGTAACTAAATACATTGATGATAACATGAATAGAAGACAATGCGGCTGACAAGTATACATTAACATGGGCATTTGCATTTGCATTTAGCATAAGAAACTACATGATACAATAAAGAAACATAAAGAAACTACATGATACAATTTCCATTCATATATTAACCTGATATAACATAAACTGATACAACTTAAAATGTATCATAGAAGCCCTATAGTTGTCTCTCATGTTCCTCATCCAACTCTTCTTCCTGCCTACATTTCTCCAACCACACATGTTCATCCCATGCTTGCCTTGCTTCTTCTTCTAATGCGTGGTTCAATGCTTCTTCATCAGCCATTTCTTGATCAGTAACATTCCCACAAACCTGCAACTCCAAATCAGCCATTTCTTCTTCTTCCATCAATTTCACTATTTCTTCTTCTTCCATTAACATTCCACTCCCACCCACACCATTGCCACTTCCAGAAACAGTATCCTTACAGAAAACTTTAACCACATTTCTCATTTTAATGTTAAGGTAATGCATTAATGGTTTAGGAGAAAAAACTAAAACATTAGCAAGTATCAAAACAGCTCATACAGTAATATCATTTCCATAACCACCCTCATCAATGACTTTGTGATGTATTGTACCAGGTATTGTACCTCAGAGATCTTTTAGAGTAACTGTGAGATCGCCAATCACATTCAGAGAACAAGACTTGACTATTGCAACAACTTGGTCAAGTTTCCCATTCTTGAGAAAGTTCTTGATGTCTCCTAAACACCCACTCACAATGCCACCATTAGCATTCACATAGTCAGTGGCGCTAACCCATGACCCACTCTTAAAATCCTCATCCTCACCCACATCCTCAACAACTTTCTTAATATATTCTTGTGTAGACATTACACACCCATCCCCACCATCCGAAATATCCGTTTGTTTAAGCAACTTGGCTGCCTAAACAATACTCGCATGACCGGGTATTATCCTAACTGGCTTTTAGATTGTGGTGGATGTTTTAACATGTGTGCTGCTACAAGGGCGAAGAACGGGTGTTAATTTGAGATCATAATCATCTATATCAAGATTGAGTTCCCACTGATCATTTTGGTTATTGAGAACGGAATCCATTTTCTTGAAGAGAAAGTGTTCTGAATTTAGTTGTAACAAAGGTGTGGAAGATACAATTTTGTTAACTAAAATATAGAGGGAAACTTGGAGGGAAACAAGTGGGAGGGAAAAACAGACCACGGGTGTTAATTATTGACGTGGAAAAAAAGTATCGACGTGGCCAATATAAAATTCAACACGAACGGATTGACCGGTAACAAATGGAAATATACTGGCTACTATCGGGTTTGGTGGTTAACAATGGTATTTAATTTTGTACATGGTTCATAATGAGATACTGAAAATAGCAAGTTGTCCATAAATGGTGTTTACCCTTTAATATAGTTTGTATTTTCTAAAGCTACAAGTGACGCTTGGATTTCAAATTGGGAGTAAATCTAGCGCATGAGCCCAAGCCAATAATACCAAACAATGGATTTTGAGTATCTTTGAGCCCAAACCTGGTAAAACCCGTATACCAAACGGACCCTTAGAGGCTAAGGTGTCATAACACCATAACACCGCTACATCAGCGCCACATCAGGTATGTTTGGTGACACATAGCAGTAAGCAGTAAGCAGTAGCAATAGCAGGAGTAGTAAGCAGGAGCAGTAAGCAGTAGTTGTTTGTTTAAAAAAGGTGTTTGGTAATGTAGTTGTAAGCTGTAATTAGAAAGTTTAAAATTACGAAAAAGAGCATATAACCCAATTAAGTAAATTATAATATTTATATTTGAGGGTATAAATGTAATTTTATAACAAACTACTAGGAGAGTTCTGAAATGCTTCTTCAAAAAGCATTTGAGATTGGAGCGGATAAACAATATTCAAATGCTTGTTGAGGTGTTGCCAAACAAGCTTTTCATCTAAAATTCTTACCGCTTGTTGCTCCAAAACGCTTGTTGCCAAACACAACCATCGGCTTTAACATTTCGACACCAACAAAAAAAAACCCCTGCAATCATAACACTATTTTAACACTACTTTTTGGGACATACATTTTTTATTTTCTTTTCAATTAAAAAAAACAAATTGATTTTTATTAATTCAAATAAAAATACAAATAACATTTTTTGAAAAAAAGTTACAAAACTAAAAAAAATAAAATTAACTTGTTAAAAATCTCTTTAGTCCAGCCCATTTCCGGCCCACATAAAGCAAATTTTAACTTAACTATTTCATCCGTACTTTTTTATTGTCCACGTTTTCTTTTTGAGATGTCCCAATTTAATTGTCCACTACTAAAAATTGATAGGGATGTTTGATCAAGTTTACTATATTACCGGTGTTTAAAATTATTATTACAAACTTTAAAGAAGACTTTAATTAATTAGCTAAGGATAAAACTGTCATTATGTCAAAAAGTAAGAAAGAGAAAACGATAATAAATGTATTTTTCTTAAACTGTGTGTTTTTGTCGGAAGACAATAATTTTAAGACGGAGGGAGTATTAAATTTTAAAAAGAAGACATGATTAATCTTCTTCCTCTTATCACCTGCACACACACACACACACACTTATTATTCACACACTCCAAATAAACATAAACACACACACTAAGAGCACAAGGTGCACTTGGTGCCGTGGCTCAAGCCGTGAGGAATAAATTGTGTCACATCACCACTTTTTTCCAT